>WNWK01007061.1:0-98265 GCA_009830355.1 Cherax destructor
CAATACATACGCATGACTTCTCATACTTTGCAATATATACGCATGACTTCTCGTACTTTGCAATACATACGCATGACTTCTCGTACTTTGCAATACATACGCATGACTTCTCGTACTTTGCAATACATACGCATGACTTCTCATACTTTGCAATACATACGCATGACTTCTCGTACTTTGCAATACATACGCATCACTTGCCGTACCCAAATACATTATAGCCTGGCATTTTTAGATTGAAAAATGTGGCATAAATAGAACAGAGTTTGTGTTTAGCGTTGACTACGGGCAGGTATCCCAGCATCGGGCAGGTATCCCAGCATCCTGGAATTGCTGGGATACCTTCCATAGGTTTAAACTTCCATAAAAAGTTATTATAATTCGGAGAGTATGTGAAAATTTGACTGTTATGTGTGAAAAGGAGTTTCCTGATACCTTGTTATATTCTAATTGGCTTGTTGGTCTGTGTTTGTTAATACCGATATATTCTGATTGGCTTGTTGCTCTGTGTTTGCTGATACCTTGTTATCTTTGGCAACAGAGGCAAGACTATTCGCTTTAAACCACACAAGGAAAAATCTGCAGCGGTGAGGTATTATTCACTAGCAGCAAGACTGTCTTCCCCAAATATTGCTCTAACAGCTGAACAAATATTGAACAAGATTGTGTTCCCGAATGTTGCTTCTGCAGCTGAACATAAATTGATCAGCCTCGTTAAGGTACACGAGCCCTTGTGGCTATTATCAGGTTATTGATAATTATGAGAAGAGGCTCAGGTTGTGGTCTTTTTCTACCAGAGAGGTGAGTGTCAGAGTATATATATGCGTGTTGTAAAAGTCAACTAAAATGCCGGGAACAATGGGCTAGTAACCCCTTTTCCCGTATAAGTTACTAAAAAGAAAAAGAAGAAAACCGTCAAAGTAGGATGTTTTAATGTGCGTGGATGTTGTGCGAATGATAAGAAAGAGATGATTGTGGATGTTATGAATGAAAAGAAGCTGGATGTCCTGGCTTTAAGTGAGACAAAGGTGAAGGGGGTACATAAGAACATAAGAAAGAAGGAACACTGCAGCAAGCCTACTGGCCCATGCGAGGCAGGTCCAAATCTCCAACGGCTTAAGCCAATGCCCCGACCCAGCCAAGTCAGGTTACATTCACTTAAGGAAGGAGCACGGCATCTGACCTAGTAGCACAAGCTAGTCAGGACCAATTCACACCCAACCGCACCCACTCATATAATTGTCCAGCCGACCACCTGGTCAGGTCACTTCCACTTAAGGAATTAGTACAGGTCAGGTTACATTCACTTAAGGAAGGAGCACTGCATCTGACCTAGTACAAGCTAGTCAGATCCAAACTCACACCCATCCACACCCACCCATGTTTTTATCTAACCTATTTTTAAAACTACACAACGTCTTAGCATCTATGACGGTACTCGGGAGTTTGTTCCACTCATCCACAACTCTATTACCAAACCAGTGCTTTCCTATATCCTTCCTGAATCTGAACTTTTCCAACTTGAAACCATTGCTGCGAGTCTTGTCTTGGTTGGATATTTTCAGCACGCTATTTACATCCCCTTTGTTTATTCCTGTTTTCCATTTGTACACCTCAATCATATCCCCCCTAATTCTACGCCTTTCTAGAGAGTGCAGATTCAGGGCCCTCAGTCTATCCTCATAGGGAAGATTTCTGATACAAGGGATCAACTTTGTCATCCTCCTTTGTACGTTTTCCAGTGCATTTATATCCATTCTGTAATACGGTGACCAGAACTGTGCAGCATAATCTAAATGAGGCCTAACCAAAGATATATAGAGTTGAAGAACAACCTGAGGACTTCTGTTATTTATACTTCTTGATATGAAGCCAAGGATTCTGTTAGCTTTATGAGGACTTCTGTTATTTATACTTCTTGATATGAAGCCAAGGATTCTGTTAGCTTTATTGCGAACACTTATGCACTGTTGTCTAGGCTTCAGATTACTACTAACCAGAACTCCTAAATCCTTCTCGCAATTTCAAGTAATAAGATCTATATTATTCAGCTTATATGTGGCATGGTTATTGTCCTGCCCAACATTTAGAACTTTGCATTTGTTTACATTAAACTGCATCTGCCACTTCTCCGACCACTGCATCAGTCTATTCAAATCATCCTGGAGTGCTCTAATGTCCTCATTTGAATGAATTAGACGACCTATTTTGGTGTCATCAGCAAATTTACTTATGCTACTATTTATTCCCTCATCTATGTCGTTTATGTAAATTGTAAACAACAGGGGGCCCAAAACTGACCCCTGTGGAACACCGCTTGAGACGCGCCCCCATTCTGATTTCTCTCCATTTATGCAAACTCTCTGCCGCCTATTAGTCAACCATGCCTCTACCCAGGAAAAAATTTTTCCTCCTATTCCGTGTGCCTTAAGTTTCCTCAGTAGCCTCTGATGTGGAACTTTATCGAAAGCCTTATTGAAGTCCATATACACAATATCATATTCATTACCATGATCTACCTCCTCAAACACCTTAGTGAAAAAAGTTAGTAAATTCGTAAGACATGAACGCCCCTTTGTAAAACCGTGTTGAGATTCATTAATCAATTTATGCTTTTCAAGATGGCTACGAATTGCCTCGGCAATTATTGATTCCATAAATTTACCAACTATGGAGGTAAGGCTTATTGGTCTATAGTTCGAAGCTAAGGACCTGTCACCTGCCTTGTAAATAGGTATTATATTTGCCCTTTTCCACTTGTCTGGCACTATGCCAGTTTGTAGTGATATATTGAAAAGATTTGCCAAAGGTTTGCTAAGTTCCTCTTTACATTCCTTTAAAACTCTTGCAAACAGTTCATCAGGGCCTGGGGATTTGTTAGGTTTTAATTTCTCTATTTGTCTGAGGACCATGTCACTAGTTACCCCAATCGAGCATAGTCTATTATCTTCCTGTTCTACATAATTTATTATTTCTGGAATTCTGCTAGTATCTTCCTGAGTAAAAACTGAGAGGAAGTAAGTATTGAAAATTTCACACATATCCTTATCACTGTCCGTGATCTGTCATCTGTCCTGAGTTACTCTTAAGTGGGCCTATCTTGTCCCTAATCTTACTTCTGTATACCTGAAAGAACCCTTTTGGGTTAGTCTTCGAATCCCTTGCGACCTTAGCCTCATAATCCCTTTTGCTTTTCTTATTCCTTTTTTATTTCTCTCTTTAATTGATAATATTGATTTCTTATCTGTCCATCCCCTCGTTTGATACGCCTATATATGCCTCTCTTTTGACCAATGAGATGTTTTAATCTATTGTTCATCCATTTAGGATCATTTTTGTTAGATCTAATTTCCCTACTTGGAACAAAAGTTGTCTGGGCAGCTAGAACTATGCTCTGAAAAACGTCATATTGGCAACCAAAACCACCTACCTGACCCATAGTCAGGTCATCCCAATTTAGCCCACCTAGGTAATTTCTCAGCCCCATGAAGTCGGCTACACGAAAGTCTGGAACTGAGACTTGATTGCAGTTACCTGGGTAATTCCATGATATATTAAAACTAAGTGATTTGTGATCGCTTTCCCCAAGCTCTTCATTAACCTCAAGATTATTAATTAGTGATTCTTTGTTAGCAAGAACCAAATCAAGCAAGTTGCTACCTCTAGTTGGTTCTGTCACAAACTGTTTTAAAAAACAATCCTGAACCGTATCAAGAAAGTCACTAGACTCAAGATTACCTGTCACATTGTTCCAATCAATGTGTCTAAAGATAAAATCTCCCATTAACACAACATTTTCATATCTAGACGCCTTATGAATTTCGTCCCATAGCAGCTTACTACACTCCCTATCCAGGCTTGGGGGTCTGTAAATCACACCCAAAATTAATTTTTCACGACCCTCGAGAAACTCTAGCCAAACAGATTCTGTGTCCGCTGTTTCTAATCTTATATCTTGTCTAACACAACAATTTAAATTATCTCTGACATACATCGCCACTCCTCCACCCTTCCTGTTGACCCTATCAGTGTGGAATAGTTTGTAACCCTGAATGTTGCACTCGGAAGGCATTTCTCTATCTTTCAGGTTGAACCAGGTCTCTGTTATAGCAATAATATCTATATTACCTGCACTTGCAAGTAATCTTAGCTCATCTATCTTATTTCTTAGACTCCTACTATTTGTATAGTAAACCTCAAGGGAGCTAGTCACTCGTTGCCCTCTACTATCTCTCTTTGTTTGTTGATCAATTGTTTTGCATTTACAAACTTTATTTTGAATCTTATCTTTTAAACATAACCCTGGGGTATCCTGGTAATATCTGCTGTTTCCAGGCCTAATACCACAGCCTGATTGTTTCCCACAAACACCCATACCTCTATAATCTATCAGTTTAAAGTCCTAGACAAGTCTCCAATGACCCCCTCAATCGAATTGGCTAATGCAACCACTCCAGCCCCAGAGAGATGAACCCCATCCCTTGCATACATATCACGTTTGCCATAGAATTTGTCCCAGTTATCAATGAATGGAATTGCAAGTTCCTTGCAGTACCTGTCTAGCCAGCAATTTATACCAATTGCCCTAGACATCCATTCATTGCCCACTCCCTTTCTAGGCAAAATGCTACATATGATTGGGATACCTCCCTTAGACCTAACGACTTCTATGGCTGACCTATACTTATCTAGTAGCTCCTGTCTTCTGCCCTTCCCAATGTCATTACCACCAGCACTAAGACAGATAATAGGCTTGTTCCCATTACCTGACAAAATATTATCCAACCTGCTGACTATGTCACCAATACCAGCTCCTGGGAGGCACACCCTCTGTCTGACCTTCCTGTCTCTGTTACAAAAAGCACGGTCCATATATCTTACCTGAGAGTCTCCCACAATCAGAATATTCTTACCTTGATTAGCAGGGGAGTCAGTGGTACCTTTAACCTCACTGACCACTGAAGTACACTCCTCCTGGAGAACAGAGAATCGATTTCCTACCTTCACATCTTCTCTATTAACCTTCTTTATCTTCCTTCTTCCTGAATTGTGAACCACTTGCCACTTAAAGCGGCTGCCACTTTCACTGTTGGTAACCATTTCTTCCTTACCAGCTCCAACCATCTCACACTCACTCCCACACCCATCTAGGCGAAGCTTCAGCCTCCTATTTTCCTCCTGAAGAAGTAGAACCTCCTTCTTCAACACTTCAACCTGAGATTCTAAAACACTGCAGTGAGCCATGTGCTCGGTATCACCCCACGCTAATTCCCAGGGTAGGAGAGTTTCAGTGGGGAGAAACAAATGGGATTAGGTCAGGAGTTTCAAATAGAGTTAGAGCTAAAGAAGGAGTGGCAATAATGTTGAAGGATAAGATATGGCAAGAAAAGAGCGAATATAAATGTATCAATTCAAGGATTATGTAGTGTAAAATAAGGGTTGGATGTAAAAATTGGGTTATAGTAAGTGTTTATGCACCTGGAGAAGAGAGAAGTGTAAAGGAGAGAGAGAGATTCTGGGAAATGTTGAGTGAGTGCGTTGGGAGTTTTGAACCAAGTGAGAGAGTAATTGTGGTTGAGGATCTTAATGCTAAAGTGGGTAAAAATGTTGTGGAGAGAGTAGTAGGTATATTTGGGGTGCCAGGGGATATATATAAATATATATATATATATATATATATATATATATATATATATATATATATATATATATATATATATATATATATATATATATATATATATATATATATATATATATATATATATATATATATATATATATATATATATTAATATATATATATATATATATATATATATATATATATATATATATATATATATAATAAGTATGTATATGTGTGTGTGTGTGTGTGTGTGTGTGTACTCACCTAGTTGTGGTTGTAGAGGTCGAGTCATAGCTCCTGGCCCCGCCTCTTCACTGGCCGCTACTGGGTCACTCTCTCTGCGTCATGAGCTTTTTCATACCTCTTCTTAAAGCTATGAATGGAACCTGCCTCCACTACATCGCTTCCCAAACTATTCCACTTCCCGACCACTCTGTGACTGAAGAAATACTTCCTAACATCCCTGTGATTTATTTGAGTCTTCAAATTCCAACTGTGTCCCCTTTTTGCTGTGTCCCATCTCTGGAACATTCTGTCGCTGTCCACGTTGTCAATTCCTCTCAGTATTTTGTATGTCGTTATCATGTCCCCCGTATCTCTCCTCTCCTCCAGTGTCGTCAGGTCGATTTCTCTTAACCTCTCCTCGTAGGACATACCCCTTAGCTCCGGGACTAGTCTTGTTGCAAACCTTTGCACTTTCTCTAGCTTCTTTACGTGCTTGGCTAGGTGTTGGTTCCAAACTAGTGCTTCATACTAAAATATATGCCTAACGTACAGTGTACAGGGTCCTGAACAATTCTTTATTAAGGTGTCGGAATGCTGTTCTTAGGTTTGCTAGGCACCCGTATGCTGCAGCAGTTATTTGGTTGATGTGCACCTCAGGAGATGTGCCTGGTGTTATACTCACCCCAAGATATTTTTCCTTGATTGAGGTTTGTAGTCTCTGGCCCCCTAGACTGTACTCCGTCTGCGGTCTTCTTTGCCCTTCCCCAATCTTCATGACTTTTTACACTTGGTGGGGTTGAACTCCAGGAGCCAATTGCTGGACCAGGCTTGCAGCCTGTCCAGATCCCTTTGTAGTTCTGCCTGGTCCTCGTCCGATTGAATTCTTCTTATCAACTTCACATCATCTGCAAACAGGGACACTTCGGAGTCTATTCCTTCCGTCATGTTCACAAATACCAGAAACAGCAATGGTCCTAGGACTAACCCCTGTGGAACCCCACTCGTCACTGGCGCCCACTCTGACATCTCACCATCTACCATGACTCGCTGCTGTCTTCCTGACAGGTATTCCTTGATCCATTGTAGTGCCTTCCCTGTTATCCCTGCCTGGTCCTCCAGCTTCTGCACTAATCTCTTGTGTGGAACTGTGTCAAACGCCTTCTTACAGTCCAAGAATATGCAATCTACGCACCCCTCTCTCTCTTGTCTTACTGCTGTCACCCTGTCGTAGAACTCCAGTAGGTTGATAAGCTCATTCCTTTCTAGGTGCTCCACCACTCTTCTCCTGATAATCTTCTCCATGACCTTGCATACTGTACATGTCAGTGACACTGGTCTGTAGTTTAGTGCTACGTGCCTGTCTCCATTTTTAATACATTTGCTGTCTTCCATACCTCAGGTAGTTGCCCTGTTTCGATAGATGTGTTGAAGATTGTTGTTAGTGGTACGCATGGAGAAATGTTATCCGGCCCCAACGCCTTTGAGGTATCTAACTCGCTTAGCAGCCTCTTCACTTCCTCCTCAGTTGTGTGTATTGTGTCCAGCACCTGATGGAGCACCCCACCTCTCCGCCTTTCTGGAGGCCCTTCTTTGAATCTCATGTTGAGCTCCTCACACACTTTGCGGTCATTTCTTGTGATCTCCCCTCCTTCCTTCCTCAGCCTGATCACCTGGTCCTTGACTGTTGTTCTCCTCCTGATGTGGCTGTACAACAGCTTTGGGTCAGATTTGGCTTTCGTTGCTATGTCATTCTCGTATTGTCTTTGGGCCTCCCTTATTACCTGTGCATATTCATTTCTGGCTCTACGACTGCTCTCCTTATTCTCCTGGGTCCTTTGTCTTCTATACTTCTTCCATTCCCTGGCACACTTGGTTTTGGCTTCCCTGCACCTTTGGGTGAACCATGGGCTCATCCTGGCTTTTTCGCTTCTCCTGTTACCCTTGGGTATAAACCTCTCCTCAGCTTCCTTGCAAATTGTTGTCATATATTCCATCATCT
Source organism: Cherax destructor (assembly GCA_009830355.1). Taxonomy (NCBI): domain Eukaryota; kingdom Metazoa; phylum Arthropoda; class Malacostraca; order Decapoda; family Parastacidae; genus Cherax; species Cherax destructor. The sequence goes on from WNWK01007061.1 coordinate 7,854, forward strand.
CGTCTACTGACTTCCCATGCAAGAAGTTCTTCATGCCTATGTAGTCACCTTTCTTGTAGTTTGGCTTCATTCGTGCAGCCCTTCCTGCTTCCCCCTCCACTTGTAACTCTACTATGTATTCAAAGCTTAGAACCATATGATCACTGGCCCCAAGGGGGCTTTCATATGTGATGTCCTCAATATCTGCGCTACTCAAGGTGAATACTTGGTCCAGTCTCGCTGGTTCGTCCTCTCCTCTCTCTCTCTAGTAGTGTTCCTTACTTGTTGGTACATGAGATTTTCCAGTACCACCTCCATCATCTTAGCCCTCCACGTTTCTTGGCCCCCATGTGGCTCTAAGTTCTCCCAATCGATTTCCTTATGGTTGAAGTCACCCATGATCAGTAGCTTCGCTCACATGAGCCATTCTGGCCACTTCGGCCAGTGTGTCAACCATCACTCTACTACTCTCATCATATTCTTGCCTTGGCCTCCTGCTGTTTTGTGGTGGGTTATACATCACTGCAATTATCACCTTTAGACCTACGGACTGAAGCGTTCCTACTATGTAATCTCCTGCTTCTCCTCTGTCTCCTCTCTCCAGCTCATCAAAATCCCATCGGTGTTTGATCAGCAGTGCCACTCCTCCACCCTTTCTGTTCTCTCTGTCTTTCCTCAGGATCTGTTATCCCGTTGGAAAGATGGCATCTGTTATCATCCCAGTGAGCTTTGTTTCAGTGAGGGCTATGATGTCCGGTGATGCCTCTTTGACTCTTTCATGCCACTCCTCACACTTATTCATTATTCCATCAGCATTAGTGTACCATAAATTCAGTTTCCTCTCCATCACTGTTTTGGGGTCTGTTGGGGGGCCTGGCGTTGTGCTGGGATGTGTGTGTGTGTGTATGTATGTGTGTGTGTGTTTGTGTATGTGTGTGTGTGTGTTAGTTACCATTTTGTCCTAGGCACATGTCGATTAGACACTAGGCCTGTTGTATGTATGTGTGTGTGTGTAAGGAAACACTTCGAAATGTTTCAACCCCGCAGGGAATTGAACCCCGGCCCTCCGTGCGTGAAGCAAGAGCGCTAACCACCATGCCATCGGGGCGTGTGTGTGTGCGTGCGTGTGTGTGTGTTGTGTTGTGTGTGGTGTGTGTGTGTGTTGTGTGTGTGTGTGTGTGTGTGTACCACTCAATTGTGTTCGCGGTCGAGACTCAGAACTGGCCCCTCTCTCGCTGCTGCTACTGGGCTTTACTCACCAGCCATGAGCTATATACCTTCAAAATGTATGGTCGCCTCCACTATATGTCGCTAGACTATTCCACTTCGACTACTCTATGCCTGAAGAAATGCTTCCTAACATCGATTGTAGGTTAGGTTAGGTTAGGTTACAAAATTTCAGATGATTAAACATTAGAATTTAACAATTAGTATAGATTAAAATTAGTTTATATATTAATGATAAAGGTGTTATATTGGCATAATATAGTTTCTACTGTTGGAGTGTCTAGATTAGAACTTAACAGTTAGTTTATCTATTAATGGAAATGGTGTCGTTTTGGCATGATACAGTTTCTATATTGGAGTGTCTTAAGCAAACTTATGACTAGGTTAAGAATCATGAAGCAATAGCTGTATACAGAATTTTGATTACAATCATGTGTAAATTAAGGGGAGTCACAGATATCAGTTAGTGTATTTTGCTGTTGATATGTGCAAGATAAAGTAGTTTTCATGTGGTTAGCTACCGGTGGGGTGCGTAAGGGAGATAAGATGTTTTTTAACGGTGCTTTTGAAAATTGAGGTTGTGTCTGCAGTTCTAGAGTTTTCAGGCAGGGAGTTCCAGATTTTAGGCCCTTTTATGTACATTGAATTTTTGTATAGATTTAGCCGGACACGGGGAATGTCAAAGAGATATTTGTGTCTGGTGTTATGTCTATGGGTCCTGTCACAACTATCAAGAAAATGTTTTAGTTCAGGGTTAATATTTTAATTTATGGTTCTATAAATGTAGATTGCAGAGTAGTAAGTATGGATGTTCTGAACAGTAAGTTTAGGTCTTTGAAGAGTGGGGAAGGGGGTGCTGCCTAGCATTGGATTGCGTGACAATTCTTACTGCGGCTTTTTGTTGGGTTATTATTGGCTTTAGGTGGGTAATTGCTGTTGATCCCCAAGCACAAATAGCATATGTGAGGTAGGGATAGATGAGTGAATAGTATAGTGTGAGTAGGGCTGATTGTGGTACGTAGTAACGTATCTTAGAGAGGATCCCCACAGTTTTGGACACTTTTTTTGTTGTGTTGGATATGAGTGCTGAATTTCAGGTTGCTGTCAAGGTGAAAGCCCGGGAATTTGCCCTCATTATGTTTAGCAATAGGAGTAGTGTTGATCTTAATGTTTAATTGTGCATCATCTGCTCTGTTGCCAAACATAATATAGAAGGTCTTATCAGTGTTGAGTGTAAGTTTATTGGCTGTCATCCATGTTGATATTTTTAGTAATTCGTCGTTAACAATGGTGTTCAGCGTGGCAAGATTTGGGTGGGAGATGACATAAGTCGTGTCGTCAGCAAAGAGTATTGGTTTCAGGTGCTGTGATACATTGGGAAGATCATTGATGTATAAGAGAAAGAGCAGGGGACCAAAGACACTTCCCCGTGGTACTCCAGTATCAAGTGGTCGTGTCGAGGAGGTTGTGTCTTTAATGGTGACATACTGATACCTATTAGTAAGGTAGGATTTGAAATATGCAAGTGCATGACCTCTTATACCATAATGGTCAAGTTTGTGGAGTAGGATGCTTTGGTTTACTGTGTCGAAAGCTTTCCTTAGGTCAATAAAAAGTCCAGTGCTGTGTAAAGCAGGTCTATCATTTTAACGATTGAATCGTTAGTGCTTTTATTTTTTTCTGAAGCCAAACTGGCAGGGGTTGAGTATGCTTTGTGTTGTTATAAACGAGTATAATCTCTTGTGCACAAGTTTCTCGAAGATTTTGGATAGCAACGGTAAGTTTGATATTGGCCTATAGTTGTTTACGTCTGTGAGGTCACCGCCTTTATGTATTGGAGTAACCCTTGCTGTTTTGAGTAGTGTCGGGAAAGTGCTTGTTTCTAGTGATTTGTTAAAAGGTAATGAAATAGCATGTGAAAGGACATGTGCGGCTCGCTTGTATAATAATGGTGGGACCTGAGACAGATTCCCTGATTTATTTGACTTGATTATCATGGTGACTTCAGTGGGTTCAGTAGGTGCAAGATAGAAGCAGGATGGGAAATTCCCATCTAGGTAATCACTTGCTCGGGCATTGGTACCTGGGATTTTACTGGCAAGATTTGATCCTATGGTTGAGAAGTCATTTATCTTGTTTACTGTATCAATAGGCTGTAGTGGTGTTTCATTTGGTTTAGTTAGGACAATATCCCTAGTTCTTTTCAGTTTGTGGGTGCCTAGAATCTGTGAGAGTGTTTTCCAGGTCTTTTTTATATCTCTCTTGTTTCATTGAATCTGCTGTAGTACAATTGTTTGGCTTTTTTTATTAGTTTGGTGAGAACTGATGAATAGTGTTTAATAAAATCTTTGTGTATGAATCCCCGTCTATATTGCTTTTCATATTGATGTTTCTTGTTAATGGATCTTAGTAAGCTGTTAGTTAGCCACGGGCAGCCTAACCGTTTATTCGTAATCTGTTTCATTTTTATAGCACAATGTTTGTTGTATAATCTAAGTAATTTATTAAGAAAATTGTCTGTCCAGTCATCGATACCCTTCGCATTGGAGAATTCTATAGCCCAGTCAACCGTCTCTAGCTCTGCTGTGGAGTTATTTATTGAGGCCTCGTCATGGAGTCTAAATGAAACTGGTGTATTCTAGGGGTGGTTTACTAATGTTTGTTAAGAGGAAGGTGGGGTAGTGGTCTGTAGTGCTGTCTGTTATTATCCCTGATTTAAGGGGGGCTAGGATATTGGTCCATATATGGTCGATTATGGTTGCACTTGTCTCAGTCAGCCTGGTTGGTTTAGTTATTGTTGGTATGAGAAGTGTGTTGTTCATATTGTTGATGAAACCAGTTACTGGCTGGTCATCTGGTAGGCCAAGGTTGATGTTGAAGTCTCCAGCTAAGATAAGGTGGTGTTTGTTCATTTGGTTGTTTGTTATTAGCGTTTTTAGTTTTTCACTAAAATTTGGGATGTTTGTACGAGGCATCCGGTAAATGGCCCCGATTGTTATAGGAGTCTTAAGGTTTTGTGCAGTAAAATTAGCAAAAATATATTCTCCATATTCATCACTATAGCAAGTGGTGTCACAACAGGATATTTCATTAGAGTAATAGATTGCAATACCTCCCCCAACTTGGTTTGGTCTGCAGTTGTGTATTGCTGTGTATCCTGGTAGCGAGTAGATATCTATTGTATCCTGCTTAAGCCAGGTTTCAGTGAGAACAATACATGTGAAGGTTGTCTTTAGGGAATCAAGGAGGGCAAGGAGGTCATCATAGTGTTTGCTTAAGGATCGGATGTTGTAGTTAAGAACTGTTATACTTTTAGCAGTATTTAGGACAGTGTGGGCTTGTGATGCTGTGTAATAGAGGCAGTTACTTTCCAGTAAATTTTGATTGGATGTTAGATTATATAGGTTTAGATCAGGGTCGACGTGATCATTCATCATTTAGGTTAGTTAGTTAGTTTAGTTTGATATCTTTATTATGCAGCCCATACCCATCCTGTGGGCGGTAGTCAAAAGATTACAGAGGTACATAATGGGTCCAGGGACTGGACCCCAAAGTTATGATAGCTGAGCAAGTTACAAAGGTAATGAACTAACAAGCTACAAAGGTAATGAACTCACAAGTTACAAAGGTAATGAAACATGTAAGTAAATTTACTTACTTACGTTTATACATGGTTACAATCATGAACAAATTATAACGGTTAAATAGTAATTTTTTTATATCATGTATAGTGTGGTGAATTCTAGTACTGATATCTGTAGTAAGGGGATGTTTGGACAAGTATATAGCTAATGCACATTGGTCAAATAGAGTACAGTAACAAATATACATAATGAAATTGGTATTGACTATGTATTAAGCTAGAATGAAATAAAGTATAACTAGATATAAACTAATAAGATAAAATTACAAAATAAAGTAGCACCAATGAGTTTGGTATTGACTATGTATTAAGCTAGAATGAATTAAAGTATAATTAGATATAAACTATGTTAAGTAAAAGGACACAATTGCAACTAATGTGACATTTTATTGTGGCAACGTTTCGCTCTCCAGGAGCTTTCTCAAGCCGTTACAAGCGATATATGGACACAGTTGGTATATATACGTCAAGGTGAGGTGAAAAACTAGTGGTGTTAGAAGTAGTAGTGATATAAGTAGTATTAGTAGTAGTAGAAGTAATACAATAAGGTAGAACAATCAATATGCACATGAGTATATTGATTGTTCTACCTTATTGTATTACTTCTACTACTACTACTACTACTACTACTACTACTACTAATACTACTTATATCACTACTACTTCTAACACCACTAGTTTTTTCACCTCACCTTGACAGTATATATATACCAACTGTGTCCATATATCGCTTGTAACGGCTTGAGAAAGCTCCTGGAGAGTGAAACGTTGCCACAATAAAATGTCACATTAGTTGCAATTGTGTCCTTTTACTTAACATATTGTCGGTAATTCTACCAATATTATAAGATATAAACTAATAAGACAGAATTACAAAATAGCACCAGACTGTCACTTGTAATTGCACTAAGGAATAGTTGCAAACACGTATATATAAAGGTATAACACAGGTTTATACTAAAGTATAATAAAAAAATAAAAAAGGGCAATGAATTGGTTGTAAGTGATATGATAGTAAGATGGTACACAACAGATATTAAAAAGGTCATTGATTGTATGAGGTGCATAATAAAGATATTAAACTAAAACTGAGCCAGACTTCTGAAGAGTTACCAACCACTGCAATACTCGTACAAATAGTTACTCACTCCAAACTTGCACAACTTCTAGCACACTTGTCTTGGAATGAAAGACGAATTTTCAGTGTGTGCACACGTAGGACTGCACAGTCGTCGTTATTCCTCAGGTTGGTAAAGGGATGAGCTGTGCGTATATTCAGAGGCAAGCAACTTTGATAATCCTAGTGAACAGCTCTTGGCAACCCTGGGCAACCTTGATGCCTTGAAGACAAGTCAGTGTAGTGTAGAGCACCGTGGTGGGAGGACGTCGTGTTGCGTCTCTCTCATAATTTCAGTATTTATCTCCACTCCACACACCTCACCACTTGTACGACACTCTTACCACTTTACAAACACTCCTCCAGGAAGTTGTGCCACTTCAAGTTCCCACGTCTCCAGCACTCCTCCCTCGAGGCCTCACCAACGCTTCTCAGCTCTACAGCTTCTCCAACGATATCCAGTTCTGTTATTTGGGCCTCTCCAACGAAGGGCTTCCTTGTTTCCCACACCTCCAGCAATCTCCACCCCTCCTACAATCTCCATCCCTCCTACAATCTCCACCCCTCCTACAATCTCCATCCCTCCTACAATCTCCACCCCTCCTACAATCTCCATCCCTCCTACAATCTCCATCCCTCCTACAATCTCCACCTCTCCTACAATCTCCACTTCTACAATCTCCACTCCTACAATCTCCACCTCTCCTACAGTCTCCACCTCTCCTACAGTCTCCACCTCTCCTACAGTCTCCACCTCTCCTACAGTCTCCACCTCTCCTACAATCTCCACCTCTCCTACAATCTCCACCTCTCCTACAATCTCCACCTCTCCTACAATCTCCACCTCTCCTACAATCTCCACCTCTCCTACAATCTCCACCTCTCCTACAATCTCCACCTCTCCTACAATCTCCACCTCTCCTACAATCTCCACCTACAATCTCCACCTCTCCTACAATCTCCACCTCTCCTACAATCTCCACCTCTTCTACAGTCTCCACCTCTCCTACAATCTCCACTTCTACAATCTCCACCTCTCCTACAGTCTCAACCTCTCCTACAATCTCCACCTCCTACAGCTCACCTCCTAAGTCTCCACCTCTCCTACAGTCTCCATTTTACAGTCTCCATCTCCTACAATCTCCACCTCTCCTACAATCTCCACTCTCCCTCCTACAATCTCCACCTCTCCTACAGTCTCCACCTCTCCTACAGTCTCCACCTCTCCTACAATCTCCACCTCTCCTACAATCTCCACCTCTCCTACAATCTCCACCTCTTCTACAGTCTCCACCTCTCCTACAATCTCCACTTCTACAATCTCCACCTCTCCTACAGTCTCCACCTCTCCTACAGTCTCCATCTCTCCTACAGTCTCCACCTCTCCTACAATCTCCACCTCTCCTACAATCTCCACCTCTCCTACAGTCTCCACCTGCTGGAGGTAGTGACACTGACGTTGAGGAGTGTAGAGGAGTCATGGCTGGGAGAGAAGCCAGAAGAGACAAGACAGTGGCTGTTGTTGGCGCCGGCCTAGTAAGCAATAATAATAATAATTATATCAATAATTATAATAATAATAATCTTTATTTCTTCAAGTACATGATACAACTTATACAGACCATAGCTGACATCAATGACATATATAGAAAGTCCCTTGTTATGCAGAGCATTTCCTGCCACTTATAATATAATAATAATAGTAGTAGTAGTAATAATAATATCTTTATTTCTACAAGTACATGTAGAAGATATAGAGACCATAGCTGACATCAATGGCATACTAGTATATACAAAGTCCCTTGTTATGCAGAGCATTTCGGGAAAATTGGGTCAATTTTGTCCCCAGGATGCGACCCACACAAATCCACTAACACCCAGGTTCCCATTTTACTGATGGGTGAACATAGACAACCGGTGTAAGGAAACACGCTCAATGTTTACACCCTCGCCGAGAATCGAACCCGGACACTCGCCTTGTGAAGCGAGAGCTGTCACCAGGCCACGGGGCACCGTAAACTTAGGTTAATTTTGTCCCCAGGATGCCGCCCACACCAGTCGACTAACACCCAGGTACCTATTTACTGCTAGGTGAAGTGACAGCAGATGTAAAGTGACTAACACTCAGGTACCTACTAACTGCTAGGTAAACAGGGACATCAGGTGTAAGGTGACTAACACCCAGGTACCTATGTGCTGCTAGGTGAACAGGGACATCAGGTGTAAGGAAACATGCCCAAAATTTCACCCGTGCCGGGAATCGATCCCCGGACCCCCACTGTGTGAGCAGAGGGTCTGGGGATCGAATCTTCAGCTCACATAATGAGGGTCCGGGGATTTAACTTTGTTTATTTAGCTAAATGGACGTATATGCAACACTATGAACATGAGCTTTAAGTTGTGTGCTGGTGATTCTGGTGAGAGTAACAACACAGAACATTCAGTGCTGCGCATGTCTCTTGTTTACATAAATTTAATATCTATCTATTTATAGTTCTTGTTCTCTAAGCTTTATTTGTGTAGATGTTCTTGTCGGTATGCGTCTTAGATAAGCTTGTGTGTACCTCCCCTGTACGTTCATGAGTGCATTCCTAAACGTTCATGAGTGCATTCATGTACGCTTATGAGTGTGTCCCTGTACGTTTATGAGTGCGTTTACGTATACGTTCATGTGTGCGCACGTGTAAGCTCATATGTGCGCACGTGTAAGCTCATATGTGCGCACGTGTAAGCTCATATGTGCGCACGTGTAAGCTCATATGTGCGCACGTGTAAGCTCATATGTGCGCACGTGTAAGCTCATATGTGCGCACGTGTAAGCTCATATGTGCGCACGTGTAAGCTCATGTGCGCACGTGTAAGCTCATATGTGCACACGTTGAAGCTCATATGTGCGCACGTGTAAGCTCACATGTGCGCACGTGTAAGCTCATATGTGCACACGTTGAAGCTCATATGTGCGCACGTGTAAGCTCACATGTGCGCACGTGTAAGCTCATATGTGCGCACGTGTAAGCTCATATGTGCGCACGTGTAAGCTCATATGTGCGCACGTGTAAGCTCATATGTGCGCACGTGTAAGCTCATATGTGCGCACGTGTAAGCTCATATGTGCGCACGTGTAAGCTCATACGTACTCTTATGTGTGCGCCCGTGTGCGTGTGCGCGCGCCCGTGTACATTCATATTAGAGGTAAGATACGTTTAGTATCCCCCCAGGCAGACATAAACCCGGTATTGTGTCAGGCAGAGTTTCTCGGGGCATCCCTGTAGAATTTTCCCAGAGCGGCATTAAACTGGAAATGCCGCACACAGGAAAAATTCCATGTAGGAAGCGGTCTGTCATGTGAAGTAGCAACTTGGCTCACGAAATCGTAATAACACGATTGTAGACAAGGAACTGGTGGGGTCTGAACCCATGGCGAGTCCTGAAACTCTCAGGACAGTGTGTTAACCACCACTCGACCAGCGGCCTCTAAAAACATTCATACAACTAGGTATATTTCTATACATCAAAGGGAGGTTTGAGCACCACTGTGACCACAAATGCCGGTTTTTACAGATGAATCCCACACCTGGTGTGGAATTCATCTGCATTTGTGGTCACAGTGTGTGGTCCATGCTAACCTTCCTATAGTGTATACATATACCTAGTTGGATGAATCGTTTTAGAGGCCGCTGGTCGAGTGGTTAACGCACTGGCCTGAGAGTTTCAGGCCAGTGCGTTGAATCCGGTCATTGTGAATGAGTACTCCTAGGAAAGTCAGAAAATCATAACTCAACATGCTGTTATACAGATGCCTTATGTCACTTCTTGTTTCACTGGCCTCATTGTCTATCATGTTCTGGAGACCTTTAAGCATCTCCTCAAGGTACTTGTTAACGAACTTCATTGCTTCTGTCCTTGCACTTCACCTGGTTTCAGACTCCGATTTAACAACCACAGGCACTGTGTTTTTATAGTTTTTCCCAGTGCTGTGTTAAACGAGAGAAGAACACAAAGAGCTTCGATGGTTCCAGAAAAGTGACCATCATGGTATCCTGTTTGGCTGCATGTACACCCGAGTGAGTGATTGTCACAATTCACTAACTCTTCCAGGTTGTTTTTCTCACTTATTCTTTGATGAACACCACTTCTGTGTTCAGCCATCACAGCAGCGTTGTCATAGCACTGTGACTGATAATCTTGTATCTCCATTTCGTCTTGTAGCTGTTACAAGATATCTTCACCCAAGCTCTCAGCATCCTTCTGCCTTATTAAGGTTAAAACCAGCCCTCTTTAGACTTTCTGTATAGTACAAAAATATTAGTCCACCCATTCCTCTCTTGCATAATTTACGTTACCTTGTCATAGACCACTAGTAGATTTGTGATAAAGGATTTACCATCTTTACAACTGTGCTCTCCAGGTATTCCATTGTTCCTCTCCTTATAGGCTGTTCCATAACATTACATATTTTGCATATCAGCGACACTGGTCTGTAATTGAAGGTTACCAATGTTTTAAGATAAGATAAGAGATAAGATTTTCTTCGGATTTTTAACCCCGGAGAGTTAGCCACCCAGGATAACCCAAGAAAGTCAGTGCGTCATCGAGGACTGTCTGTCTTATTTCCATTGGGGTCCTCAATCTTGTCCCCCAGGATGCGACCCACACCAGTCGACTAACACCCAGGTACCTATTTACTGCTAGGTGAACATGACAACATGTGTAAGGAAACACGTCGAAATGTTTCCACCCACCGGGAATCGAACCCGGGCCCTTTGTGTGTGAAGCGAGAGCTCTAGCCACCAGTGTATTTAACACTTATATTTAACAATTGTATTTAGCACTTGTATTTAACACTTGCATTTAACACTTGCATTTAAAACTTGTATTTAACACTTGTATTTAACACTTGTATTTAACACTACCACACCACCACCACTATTACTACTACCATTACTACCATTACTGCTGCTACTACTAACACCACTACTACTACTACTATTATTATTATTATTATTATTATTATTATTATTATTATTATTATTATGAATTCTGAATCATTTGTTTAAGTGTTGTTTGTGACGCAGGTGGGTGCGCTGGAAGCGTGTCTCCTAGCTCGTCGTGGCTACCAGGTTCATCTCTACGAGTATCGTGATGGTCAGTAGTGTACACACATGTTCTCGTCTATGCGATCGCTTGTTTGGCTCCCTATACCTGAGTCAGGCATCTGTCCAGCTGATCCCCCGTACCAATCTCTTTGTTGGATGCTTTTAAGACTTTCATTACGTAACAGTGAATTACTGGGAAAAGAGGCGAGTCTGGGAAGAGATGAGGGTCAAGTCCAAATAGAAGTACTTTTAAGCCATCATATAGTAAATAAAACCACAGTACGGGTGAGGTTTGAATCCATGGCAAGTGAGTGGAAAAAGTCCAGGCCAGTGGGTTAACCGCTGGGCCAGCTGGCTACAATAACATTCATCCAACTAGGTATATTTATACACCATAGGGAGGTTAGCATGGGCCACACTGTGACCAGTGTTATTACGACTTAGTATAGTATTATGCAGAATTCTGTATAGTCTTAATATACTACGGTAGTGTGTACATTAATTGGGACACTGACGAAATACATTTATCTGGAAAATTAATGTTTATTTGAAAAATACTGTTGAAAGAAAGTTGATTTAATAAGAGATATGACTACCCTTTGCTTTTATAAGCATTGCTACACGCTTTGACATAGAATCGACCAATGTTGAACACATTTTGGCAAGTTCTTCGTCGTGGTTATTGCCCATAGATTCTCAACTGGGTTGAGGTCAGTAGTCTCCATGCCTGTTTAAAACGCTTAGCCCAGGCAGTAGTAGTGGGATACTCCCAGGTTAGACCTATGTGGGTGAAAGGGAGATTTGGATAGTGGAAGAGAAGGGGGGAGAGGAAAGGATAAGAGATTTAAGGAAAGAGCCGGGGATAGACCCAGCCGCTTGGCGTTGTTGGCCAGAGTTCAGTTTGATATCTTTATTATGCACCCCATACCCATCCTGCGTTGGCCAGAGCAGAGAGGAAATCTTGCTGGCTGTGTTGACTGTACCATCTGAATTCGCCTGGGCATCCAAGTGGCGAGGGTGGAGAAGGAGACGTCCACGTTGATCCAAAGCTTCTTCAGTGCCTTCTTCAGGTCCGTGATGGTAAATTAGACACATATGCAACACTTGGGTATCTTTATTGAGGAAACGTTTCAGCCACACAGGAGAATTCCCCTTGTCATGGACGAGAAGCTCCTTGTGGCGAAACGTTTCCTCAATAAAGATACCCAAGTGTTGCATATGTGTCTAATTTACCAACTCGTCGGTTCTCTGAACCATTCATTTACATCAGGTCCGTGATGTTGGTGGGTCGATCTTTTGCAATCTATTTTTCATCTCATGAATATTATTGTAGCCAGCTGGCCCAGCGGTTAACACACTGGCATTCTCGATAGGATTTAGGTCAGGGTAATTGCCTGGCCACTCCAAAACACTGATATTATTGTCTTCGAGGAGCTTTTTCACTGCTTTTGACTTATGGGCAGAGGCACCATCATACATTAAAAAATCACACTTGTGAATGTTCCAAAATGTCAGCATGTGGTCCCTTAACACCTCGATATAATTACTTCCCTTCATCGTAGTGTTCTTAGGAAGGAAGTATAGTCCACCACTGCCCTTATAACCACTAAAAGCACCCCAGACCATAACACTGTCAGGGTGCTTCACTGTCTTCACGGCGTACCGCGGGTCATAAAGGGACTTACCACTGGGACAACGGACAGTCTTGGAGCCACTCCTGATAAGCCTGAAGGTACTCTCGTCGCTGAACATCACCTTCTGCCACTGGTCTGAGGTCTAATCCTTGTACTTCTTGCAGAACTGAAGCCGTTTCTTCTTTATGGCTTCAGTTAGCAATGGCTTCTTGGCGGCACCTGACACCGTACCACCCAGGAACCTGAGCTCTGGGGCCCCCACAAAGACTTCTCTTCTCACAGACAAGTTCCCGAAGAGGGAAGTGTTATCAGATCTTGCCATAACAGCCGAAGACCTCAAAAAAAAAAACATCCTGCACTCCTGAAAGACGTTGCAGTGCAAACCATTCAGCACCCATTGCAAAAGAACGTGAAAATGCCTGCTCAACTGAAGCCATGAAGAAACGGCTTCAGTTCTGCAAGGTAGTGTTGGGCGTCCTTTTAGGAAGATGTTATTTTGTACTTATTGGCGTTAGTTTTAATACGCCAACCAAAGTATTTCCCAAGCACTAATCTTGTTGTGTTCCGAGTGATAGGTTTCTGCAGTTTTCGTGTGCGGTGAGTTGTGTGATGTCATCTGCATATGCTAGTGTAAGTGCGTTTTGGTGTTCAGGGTCTGGAATGTCGTTTGTGTGAAGGAGTCGGAGAGAGTTTTTGAACTTTATTTGCATCATACGGTCATCAAGGAAGTTCCATAGTAAGTTTTTGACATTCGGAGGAAGGTTAAAAAGGTTTAATAGTTTGTACTCACCTAATTGTACTCACCTAATTGTGGTTGCAGGGGTCGAGACTCAGCTCCTGGCCCCGCCTCTTTGCTGTCTGCTACTGGGTCTCTGCTCTCCCTGCTCCATGAGCTTTATCATACCTTGTCTTAAAACTATGTATGGTTCCCGCCTCCACTGTATCTTTCTCTAGACTATTCCACTTCCTGACTACTCTGTGGCTGAAGAAATGCTTCCTGACATCCCTTTGACTCATCTGAGTCTTCAGCTTCCAGTTGTGTCCCCTTGTTTCTGTGTTCCCTCTCTGAAACATCCTGTCACTGTCTACCTTGTCAATTCCCCGCAGTATTTTGTATGTCGTTATCATGTCTCCTCTGACCCTTCTTTCCTCCAGTGTTGTTAGTCCTATTTTCCTCAATCTTTCTTCATAAGACAGACCCCTGCGTGCCAGACCGTGTCGAATACTTTCTCCACGTCCTTAGCAACCAGGGCTGTTGAACATTCTTGGGCCTTATTGATATGAATGTAGTTCAGAATAATATTGAGGGCTGCTTGCGTCGAGCGATGTTCGCGGAAGCCAAACTGTCTGCCAGTTAGGAGATGGATTGTCTCTAGGTCTACCTGGAGTCTACCTCCAGGTAGACTCCAGGTAGGTGAGTCCTCAGTCTTCCTGCTGGAAAATGTCTTCTCCATTAGGAAAGTCTCTATCCACAATGGGAAGCAAATGAATTCCAGGATTTCCTTGTATTTGTCATTGTTCATCGTTCCCTCAACAGTAACAAGCTATCCAGGGCCTTTAGCAGCTGAAGCCAAATCTCTCTGTGGATCTTTCCTGGTTTTCTTGAGATCCTTCGCATATTTCTTATGAGGTGTTGTCCTCCGTTTTCTCCCACATCTTCCTCGACACAGAGCTCCACAATCACCAGTTTCATCAGCTCTCTTCAGAATTCATCCAGCAGTTGACTTTCCTAGGCTCAAATTTTCAGCGATCTGTCTGATACTCAAATCAACATGTTTTCTAAAAGTTACAATACTTGCACACTTCCTAGGCGTAACATCCATCATGAATTTCAGCAGTAATCATGAATTGAAGGGGAGAATTTGGCGACACCACATTCACTCACGGAGCACACTTGCAGGAATAGCTTTACAGAACAACAGCTGTTGTAGCATTGACGAGAGTTGCAGCTGGATGGTTGCCAGAAGTCGGTACCAAACTCTTCTGTAAAGAAAACCCAAATTACATTAATTAATCTGGAGACTAAGATATATAAAGAAATAATCACAAAATTTACTTCTGTCCCAATTAATTTGCACACTACTGTAAAAAAGAAAGCAAGTTTACATTAAGTCAGTGGCAAGAATTATAAAATACACTCTTGGTCTTGTATAGCTTTTTATCAGTACTATTTATTTTTGAAACTATAAAAAGAGGCAATCTTGAAAAGCATTATTATCTTATGAAAGTGATTGTATTAATTAGTCCAGTAGGTGGTAATATTAATTAGGCCAGAAGGTGGTAGTCTTAATTAGCCCAGAAGGTGGTAGTTTTAATTAGCCCAGTAGGTGGTAATATTAATTAGGCCAGAAGGTGGTAGTCTTAATTAGCCCAGAAGGTGGTAGTCTTAATTAGCCCAGAAAGTGGTAGTCTTAATTAGCCCAGAAGGTGGTAGTCTTAATTAGCCCAGAAGGTGGTAGTCTTAATTAGCCCAGAAGGTGGTAGTATTAATTAGCCCAGAAGGTGGTAGTATTAATTAGCCCAGAAGGTGGTAGTCTTAATTAGGACAGAAGGTGGTAGTCTTAATTAGGACAGAAGGTGGTAGTCTTAATTAGCCCAGAAGGTGGTAGTCTTAATTAGCCCAGAAGGTGGTAGTCTTAATTAGCCCAGAAGGTGGTAGTCTTAATTAGCCCAGAAGGTGGTAGTATTAATTAGCCCAGAAGGTGGTAGTCTTAATTAGCCCAGAAGGTGGTAGTCTTAATTAGCCCAGAAGGTGGTAGTATTAATTAGCCCAGAAGGTGGTAGTATTAATTAGCCCAGAAGGTGGTAGTCTTAATTAGGACAGAAGGTGGTAGTCTTAATTAGGACAGAAGGTGGTAGTCTTAATTAGCCAAGCAGGTGGTAGTCTTAATTAGGCCAGAAGGTGGTAGTATTTATAACAGTAGATGGTAGTATTAATAACAGTAGGTGGTAGCATTAATAACAGTAGGTGGTAGTATTAATAACAGTAGGTGGTAGTATTAATAACAGTAGGTGGTAGTATTAATAACAATAGGTGGTAGTATTAATAACAGTAGGTAGTAGTATTAATAACAGTAGGTAGTAGTATTAATAACAGTAGGTGGTAGTATTAATAACAGTAGGTGGTAGTATTAATAACAGTAGGTGGTAATATTAATAATAGTAGGTGGTAGTATTAATAATAGTAGGTGGTAGTATTAATAACAGTAGTTGGTAGTATTAATAACAGTAGGTGGTAGTATTAATAACAGTAGGTGGTAATATTAATAACAGTAGGTGGTAGTATTAATAACAGTAGGTGGTAATATTAATAACAGTAGGTGGTAGTATTAATAACAGTAGGTGGTAACATTAATAACAGTAGGTGGTAACATTAATAACAGTAGGTGGTAACATTAATAACAGTAGGTGGTAACATTAATAACAGTAGGTGGTAATATTAATAACAGTAGGTGGTAGTATTAATAACAGTAGGTGGTAGTATTAATAACAGCAGGTGGTAGTATTAATAACAGTAGGTGGTAGTATTAATAACAGTAGGTGGTAACATTAATAACAGTAGGTGGTAGTATTAATAACAGTAGGTGGTAGTATTAATAACAGTAGGTGGTAATATTAATAACAGTAGGTGGTAATATTAATAACAGTAGGTGGTAATATTAATAACAGTAGGTGGTAATATTAATAACAGTAGGTGGTAGTATTAATAACAGTAGGTGGTAATATTAATAACAGTAGGTGGTAGTCTAAAGTCGTTCATTAAGTAAGAAGTACAGACCACACACGTGTTATGTATTTATATTTCTTCCCCTCTCACATTGTTAGATGATGTCAATAAAACATATAAGAGGTCAATAAAACATATAAGAGGTCAGTAAAACCAAAATCTATTCATATTCACAAAATCTCTTCTTTATAAATGAAATTAAAACATGCAGATAAAACAAAATTATAATATCACCTTTAAGCATTCATAAACTAGACAAAACACAAAGAATAAAAAAAAATCACAATCCGGTGACTTGAACATTACACGAGTGACCATCACATATATACTGGCACCCTTCCCTTCACGCTCGTGTGTGCCTAGTTAATGGTCCGAGTCTCCCTTCTCTTCACGCTCGTGTGTGCCTGGTTAATGGTCCGAGTCTCCCTTCCCTTCACGCTCGTGTGTGCCTGGTTAATGGTCCGAGTCTCCCTTCTCTTCACGCTCGTGTGTGCCTGGTTAATGGTCCGAGTCTCCCTTCCCTTCACGGTCGTGTGTGCCTAGTTAATGGTCCGAGTCTCCCTTCCCTTCACGCTCGTGTGTGCCTGGTTAATTAATGGTCCGGGTCGGTCCCTAACGTCGCCATAAGTTCCATGTTCCCGTGTCCAGGTTATTTGTGTGCAGACAAAACACTGTTACCTGGGAATTACAACATTATATCGTTATTCATATCCTCAGTTATTATTGAGTTATCTTGAGTTATTGTTTAGTTATCTTGAGTTATTGTTTAGTTATCTTGAGTTATTGTTTAGTTATCCCGAGTTATTATTGAATTATCCCTAGTTATTATTGAATTATCCCAAGTTATTATTGAATTATCCCTAGTTATTATTGAATTATCCCTAGTTATTATTGAATTATCCCTAGTTATTATTGAATTATCCCTAGTTATTATTGAATTATCCCTAGTTATTATTGAATTATCCTTAGTTATTATTGAATTATCCCTAGTTATTATTGAATTATCCCTAGTTATTATTGAATTATCCCTAGTTATTATTGAATTATCCTTAGTTATTGGTTTATCCTGCTATTATTAAGTTATCCTGAGCGATTTGGAGTTATCCCAAGTTATTATTGAATTATCCTTAGTTATTATTTTTTATCAGTATTTATTACAATTATCCTGAGCTATTTTTGAGTTATTCTGTGTTATTATTGAATTATCCCGAGTTATTATTGAGTTATTATTGCGTTATAATTAGCTATTATTGGGTTATTAATTATTATTAAGTTTTCCTGAGTTATTGCAAAAAAATGACAGGATGGATAATAAGAACCAATGAAAAGCAGGGGTGCCACTAGCACGATAAGAGACAACACAATAAGTGTCATGGGTCTAAGACTGTTCAACTGCTTCCCAGCATACATAAGGGGGATTACCAATAAACCCCTGGCTGTCTTCAAGCAGGCACTGGACAAGCACCTAAAGTCAGTACCTGCCCAGCCTGGCTGTGGTTCCTACGTCGGGTTGCGTGCGGCCAACAGTAATAGCCTGGTTGATCAGGCTCTGATCCTCCATGAAGCCTGGTCACAGACCGGGCCGTGGGGGAGTTTGACCCCCGAAACCCTCTCCAGGTATACTCCAGGTATCCTTAGTTATTATTAGTTATCCTTAGTTATTATTGGATTTTCCTAATTTATTATTATTGAGTTATTCTGAGTTATATTGGGTTATCATTAGTTATTTTTTGGGTTATCATTAGTTATTTTTGGGTTATCCTAAGTTGTTATTGAGTTATCCCGATTTATTTTTTTAGTTACTCGTAGTTATTAACCCTCTGAGTTTAATATTGTTATCTCAAATGAAATATGGAGACTCCAAAGGATTTTTTTCCATTAATAACTGGAAAATTATTTTTTTGAAGATTAACATATTTTTTTTTTCCATTTTTCAAAAATACTTAAATGAACAAAATTCTACTATATAATATTTTGTTTTCGTTCAATAATTTCGCAGGTTAGTCTTATTAGTAGAAATATTTTTGCTTCGTTGTGAGTCAAGTGCCTTTACTGAAGTGCCTTTACTGAAATGCTTTACTGAAGTGCCTTACTGAAGTGCCTTTACTGAGGTGCCTTTACTAAAGTGCCTATATGTATCTGTAAACAGAGAATTAGTATCCGAAGAAACCAAGGTAAACACAGGTAAGATAGGGAATTATCTTTACTACTGATTTATTCAGGGTAATTACAGATGAGGTATCTTTACTAAAAATGTAATCAAGGTAATCATTGATAAGGTATCTTTACTAAAAATGGAATCAAGATAATCACATGTAAGGTATCTTTATTAATAATGTAATCAAGGTAGTCACAGATAAGGTACCTTGAGTAGGACTAAGAGTCAGGGGAACTGAGGGAGTGTGGTCTGGGAAGGTAGAATGGACAGCAGAGTTCAGGAAAAGGGAACAAGAGTGGGAAAGGAGGCTAGATGAATTTAACAATAAAATGGAGAGGATGGCTGCAGAGAACAAGAAGTGGGAGCTAAAAGCCACAGCTGCAAAGGCTAGGATACAGAGCCTAGAAGAGTAACTGACAATTCTGAAAAGGGACATAGAAGCTAAGAGCAGAATGGGCATGGCATCAAGAACAGGAACATCAGCACCCAGCGAGGAGACAGAAGGAAGGAGATAAGCCATACACAGTGGCAAGTGTTGATGTCTGGGTGGAGTGTTGTTGGGAACGCTTTCCCGAGTGAACTGTCCTGGAGTTAGGTTAGGTAAAGTTTGTCAGGAAACAGGACAAGTGTTTCCTAACATAGGTCTTAGTCATGTGATGACCGGCAGCAGAAACTTTTGGTCATCTGACCGAGGCCTTCCACTGGCTTACCGGTCCACCCCTTCAAAAATTATGATTATGATCATAAGACTTGATTAAGCTGTCATCCAGGCCCACCCAGGATGGCTTAACAGGCTGGCTTGGGAAGCCACATCTCGTACAGGGAGTGTGACCATCGTCTGGACAGGTGCTGGCTGTCTTGCTGGGACAACATACCTAACATAAATTGTAGTCCAGGCTTGTTTCTTTTTGAAGTTGCTTGCCTTTCTCATTTCCCTGGTGACCTGACCTAACATTGCCTCCTCCTCGCCTGCCTTTTCACTTGTGTTCTGTATTCTTCTTTGTACATCTTGTCTTCTACCTCAGTGGGTTTTATCCCAACGGTTAATTTTCTTACACAGCAGTTTTTGTCCTGTGTCAGAGCTACAAGCTAAAAGCTCTCCTTCAGTGTCCCTAGGTTCTCGTCTCCTTATATACTACTACTACTTTTACTACAACTACTACTATTACTACTACTATTACTAAGAGTAACTCAGGACAGATCACGGACAGTGATAAGGATATGTGTGAAATTTTCAATACTTACTTCCTCTCAGTTTTTACTCAGAAAGATACTAGCGGAATTCTAGAAATAATAAATTATGTTGAACAGGAAGATAATAGACTATGCTCGATTGGGGTAACTAGTGACATGGTCCTCAGACAAATAGAGAAATTAAAACCTAACAAATCCCCAGGCCCTGATGAACTGTTTGCAAGAGTTTTAAAGGAATGTACCTTTAGCAAACCTTTAGCAAATCTTTTCATTATATCACTACAAACTGGCATAGTGCCAGACAAGTGGAAAAGGGCAAATGTAATACGTATTTACAAGGCAGGTGACAGGTCCTTATCTTCGAACTATAGACCAATAAGCCTTACCTCCATAGTTGGTAAATTTATGGAATCAATAATTGCCGAGTCAAATCGTAGCCATCTTGATAGGCATAAATTGATTAATGAATCTCAACACGATTTTACTCAGGGGCGTTCCTGTCTTACGAATTTACTATCTTTTTTCACTAAGGTGTTTGAGGAGGTAGATCATGGTAATGAATATGATATTGTGTATATGGACTTCAGTAAGGCTTTCGTTAAAGTTCCACATCAGAGGAAACTTAAGTATACTTCTATTAGTATACTACTGCTGCTACTATTAGTATACTACTAATACTATACTACTGCTATTATTGTACTACTAATGTATCACTACACTACTAATGCTACACTAATACTGCTGTTACTACTACTACTACTACTACTTCTTATAATAATAACAATTCAATAAGAGGGTGTTATATCGTCAGACATGCGGACGATGGAGTATGTGCCGGGACGCAGTATTAACCTAGCCATGAGTATCCGTGGACGTTCTGGACTGAGAGTGGTGGGTGTAGAGGATGCTATCATCCAGGAGCACGGTATACCCATGAGAGCTCGCATGATACATGCACCGGACGGGACTACCAAGGCTATACCTTATAACAAGGATGGCAAGGTGGGTTCAGCTCAGTTTCTCGGATTCCTTGTGTTTGATTCATGCCATCAGACGGACATCCATTATGCTGGGATGGCTTGTTGTTGTAGGACTCGTCAGAATTTAGCGTTTCCCCATGAATATAGTACAGTTGTATTCAGTACTGACAAGATGAATTAGTCATGTGCAGCATCTGGGTATTTTCACTTGTAGACGTTTCGTCATTCATTGGCTGTATCAGTACAATACATGGATATGATAAAAATATAAACAGCAAATAGTGGAAGATAAGGTATTCAATCCCTCAGCTTTGCAGAAGGTGTTCAGTACCTTACTGTTGACTACGACACTAAGCACCTGATAACAAGCTCACGGACTGATTACCTCCAATTCTACTTCTTCGGTCTATTTTTTTTTTTGTCCCTGTATTGTATTGATTAAGCCCCTAGTGGGCGAAACGTCTACACAGTAAAGATCCCCAATTGTTGCACACGTGTCTTAATTCTTCAGCTGCAATTCTTACATAATTTGCTTCTCACCAACACACCCCTAGAATGTTGCAGTCGTGAATGGTATTCTCCTGTGTTCACGCTAGATAAAACATTAATGATACAAGGTTGGTTTATAACACAATACTGACTAGTCTTTCCTCTGTCCCATCACGTCCTCAGTGTATCTATTCAGTCGGTCGTCGCTTCGTGAACGAGAAGCTGCTGTATAAGGCTGAGACCTTCTCCAACATCCACATTCACTTCTGCCACAAACTGCTCACTGCTGACCTTGACAAAGGCACAATGACCTTCCTCAAGTAAGTCCTGCCTCTTTTACTACTACTATGATTATTAGTAGATATAGTTGCATTATTATTATTATTATTATTATTATTATTATTATTATTAGCAGTAGTAGTAGTTGACATAACAGTAGTAGTAGTGACAGAATTAGTTGTAATACCAGCAGCATCAGTAATAGTAGTAGCAGTAGTACTACTAGTCGTAGCAGTATTAGCTGTAGTACCAGTAGCATTAGTGTTATTATTAATAGTAGCAGTGGTAGTAGTAATAGTAGTGGTGGTACTATCAGTATTAGTAGTAATAATAGCAGCAGTAGTAGTAGTAAGGTAATAGTAGTAGTAGCAGTGGTGGTAATGGTGGTAGTAGTAGTTATGGACACAATACGTTCCATTATCCAATGATGGAAAAAAGCATCGTGTATTAAGTCATATATTTGACCAACCTGTTACGCAAGAGGTCAACTTCAACACACCTCGCCTCACTCTTCAAGTCACTCTGCTCCCTATACTGATATACCTAAGAATAATAATTATAATATAATGATATCTTTATTTACTACAAGTACATGTACATGGTATACAGCCCTAGCTGACATTAGTGACATATTACTATATAGAAAGCCGCTTGTTATGTAGAGCATTTCGGACAAATTAGGTCACTTTTGTCCCAGGATGCGACCCACACCAGTCGACTAACTCCCAGGTTCCTATTTTACTGATGGGGAACATTGACAACCAGTGTAAAAAAAACACGTCCAATTTTCTACCCTAGCTGGGAATCGAACACAGACCCTCGCCGTGTGAGGCGAGAATTTTAGCCACCAGGGCACGGGGCACCTCGTAAATACAGCGCTCGCTGTAAAGCGTTTCACTACTACAATGGTTTTCAATAATATTGATGTGTATTGGCGGTGACTCTCACATCAGCTGACCCGAGCACAGTCTGTTTAGCGCACTTGTGTACTGCCTGCCTCAGTGTCATATTTACCGCACTTGTGTACTGCCTGCCTCAGTGTCATATTTACCGCACTTGTGTACTGCCTGCCTCAGTGTCATATTACGCACTTGTGTACTGCCTGCCTCAGTGTCATATTTACAGCACTTGTGACTGCCTCCTCAGTGTCATATTTACGCCTTGTACTGCCTGCCTCAGTGTCATATTTACAGCACTTGTGTACTGCCTGCCTCAGTGTCATATTTAGCGCACTTGTGTACTGCCTGCCTCAGTGTCATATTTACCGCACTTGTGTACTGCCTGCCTCAGTGTCATATTTACAGCACTTGTGTACTGCCTGCCTCAGTGTCATATTTACAGCACTTGTGTACTGCCTGCCTCAGTGTCATATTTACCGCACTTGTGTACTGCCTGCCTCAGTGTCATATTTAGCGCACTTGTGTACTGCCTGCCTCAGTGTCATATTTACGCACTTGTGTACTGCCTGCCTCAGTGTCATATTTAGCGCACTTGTGTACTGCCTGCCTCGGTGTCATATTTAGCGCACTTGTGTACTACCTGCCTCAGTGTCATATTTAGCGCACTTGTGTACTGCCTGCCTCAGTGTCATATTTAGCGCACTTGTGTACTGCCTGCCTCAGTGTCATATTTAGCGCACTTGTGTACTGCCTGCCTCAGTGTCATATTTACCGCACTTGTGTACTGCCTGCCTCAGTGTCATATTTAGCGCACTTGTGTACTGCCTGCCTCAGTGTCATATTTACCGCACTTGTGTACTGCCTGCCTCAGTGTCATATTTAGCGCACTTGTGTACTGCCTGCCTCAGTGTCATATTTAGCGCACTTGTGTACTGCCTGCCTCAGTGTCATATTTACCGCACTTGTGTACTGCCTGCCTCAGTGTCATATTTAGCGCACTTGTGTACTGCCTGCCTCAGTGTCATATTTACAGCACTTGTGTACTGCCTGCCTCAGTGTCATATTTACCGCACTTGTGTACTGCCTCCCTCAGTGTCATATTTAGCGCACTTGTGTACTGCCTGCCTCAGTGTCATATTTACCGCACTTGTGTACTGCCTGCCTCAGTGTCATATTTACGCACTTGTGTACTGCCTGCCTCAGTGTCATATTTAGCGCACTTGTGTACTGCCTGCCTCAGTGTCATATTTAGCGCACTTGTGTACTGCCTGCCTCAGTGTCATATTTAGCGCACTTGTGTACTGCCTGCCTCAGTGTCATATTTAGCGCACTTGTGTACTGCCTGCCTCAGTGTCATATTTAGCGCACTTGTGTACTGCCTGCCTCAGTGTCATATTTAGCGCACTTGTGTACTGCCTGCCTCAGTGTCATATTTAGCGCACTTGTGTACTGCCTGCCTCAGTGTCATATTTAGCGCACTTGTGTACTGCCTGCCTCAGTGTCATATTTACCGCACTTGTGTACTGCCTGGCTCAGTGTCATATTTACAGCACTTGTGTACTGCCTGCCTCAGTGTCATATTTACAGCACTTGTGTACTGCCTGCCTCAGTGTCATATTTACAGCACTTGTGTACTGCCTGCCTCAGTGACATATTTACCGCACTTGTGTACTGCCTGCCACAGTGTCATATTTACCACACTTGTGTACTGCCTGCCTCAGTGTCATATTTACAGCACTTGTGTACTGCCTGTCTCAGTGTCATATTTACCGCACTTGTGTACTGCCTGCCTCAGTGTCATATTTACAGCACTTGTGCACTGCCTGCCTCAGTGTCTTATTTACAGCACTTGTGGGGAATTAAGAGATTACCTGTCTGGGCTTCACCGCCACTTACAACAAAATAATCTCCCGGGGAGTGGACCGACTAGTATTATTTTACCGCGGTTACCCCCGTTGAGGCGTGTGAGAAAACTTGACCCACTCCTGGTCGCACCCAAGGGGTCCCTCCGATATTCTCACTCTAAATCCACATCTATCCTTGACCAGTTTATTAAGAATGAGTAACACCAATGGTTACGGTATTGTTAAATTTTGTGGACTGTATGGGTTAATGTCTGACTGATTGGGGAGAAGGAAGTAAGAGTACAACTTAATATCACTCACCCTTTATCCGTGCAATTGCTGTTCACTTGAAGATCCCGGCATTATCATTCCCACCGTAGACCCACATTATCCCAACATACCTACTGGCCAGACGGTTGCTAAGATAATAAGAGTACTTACAGTGGGGAAGAAACAGCATTCTTGTCGCTATTCTTCGACGGATCTTCGACGCTATTCTTCTTCCGGCAAGACGATGATGTTGGTGGTTGTCCCGATGAGTCAAGAGAAGATTGATCCCTTGAACTCTCTTACGCCCACGAGACCGGGCGTTATTTAACGTGGTTGGTCGGGGTAGTGATTCATATCCTCTCACTATACCCCTTTATTACAGTTTATACGTAACACTTTTAACACTATTCACCCTTCGGTTTAATGTCCCACTAATTTACCCTCGTTAGAAGTTAATCCATTAATAATTGTGTACGATGAACACTGATCGAACCGACGCACATTTCCTCCATCAACAAACCGTAATGGCGGCGTCGGTCACTATTTAACACATTATCACTCTATTATTGTAGTTTCTTGGACTTAATGTCCCACATTATGCCCGGCGAATATTCACAACATTCACTCTTGTGAAGAGAGACCATTAACCGCGATTTGGTCGTTATAAACGCCGATTTCCATCTCCTTTATATCCAGAGCTCTCCCATCGTTCCACCTTCATCCGCTTATCCCACGAGACAGCCTCCCTGGGCGACTTCACTTGACCCAGCTCGGCATACCCAAGCGACTTTCGGGACGTTTCTGTTTTCTCCTCAAAAAAATACGAACCAACAGCCACACATTAAGAATATTCACATTAGAAAGGCTATCGAGTATAACCTTTCGGGAAAATACCCAATATTTTCCACAGCACTTGTGTACTGCCTGCCTCAGTGTCATATTTACAGCACTTGTGTACTGCCTGCATCAGTGACATATTTACCGCACTTGTGTACTGCCTGCCTCAGTGTCATATTTACCGCACTTGTGTACTGCCTGCCTCAGTGTCATATTTACAGCACTTGTGTACTGTCTGCCTCAGTGTCATATTTACAGCACTTGTGTACTGCCTGCCTCAGTGTCATATTTACAGCACTTGTGTACTGCCTGCCTCAGTGTCATATTTACCGCACTTGTGTACTGTCTGCCTCAGTGTCATATTTAGCGCACTTGTGTACTGCCTGCCTCAGTGTCATATTTACAGCACTTGTGTACTGCCTGCCTCAGTGTCATATTTACCGCACTTGTGTACTGCCTGCCTCAGTGTCATATTTACAGCACTTGTGTACTGCCTGCCTCAGTGTCATATTTACAGCACTTGTGTACTGCCTGCCTCAGTGTCATATTTACCGCACTTGTGTACTGCCTGCCTCAGTGTCATATTTACCGCACTTGTGTACTGCCTGCCTCAGTGTCATATTTACAGCACTTGTGTACTGCCTGCCTCAGTGTCATATTTACAGCACTTGTGTACTGCCTGCCTCAGTGTCATATTTACAGCACTTGTGTACTGCCTGCCTCAGTGTCATATTTACCGCACTTGTGTACTGCCTGCCTCAGTGTCATATTTACAGCACTTGTGTACTGCCTGCCTCAGTGTCATATTTACAGCACTTGTGTACTGCCTGCCTCAGTGTCATATTTACAGCACTTGTGTACTGCCTGCCTCAGTGTCATATTTACCGCACTTGTGTACTGCCTGCCTCAGTGTCATATTTACAGCACTTGTGTACTGCCTGCCTCAGTGTCATATTTACCGCACTTGTGTACTGCCTGCCTCAGTGTCATATTTACAGCACTTGTGTACTGCCTGCCTCAGTGTCATATTTACAGCACTTGTGTACTGCCTGCCTCAGTGTCATATTTACCGCACTTGTGTACTGCCTGCCTCAGTGTCATATTTACAGCACTTGTGTACTGCCTGCCTCAGTGTCATATTTACGCACTTGTGTACTGCCTGCCTCAGTGTCATATTTACAGCACTTGTGTACTGCCTGCCTCAGTGTCATATTTACAGCACTTGTGTACTGCCTGCCTCAGTGTCATATTTACAGCACTTGTGTACTGCCTGCCTCAGTGTCATATTTACTTTAAATCAAAAGCTAGAACTGATGTGTCATAGTGAGAAAGGAGTGTAGAACAACGCTGAGATACATGTTGAAAGATGTAACCAACTCCACTGTCCTTTCAGACTTTTCTTGATAATTACTTCTACAAAAATATTCCTTTGTCAGTCACCATAAACAAAAGGATGAAAATATTTTAAGGTTACCAATACAGTACTGTATTTTTTTTACTTTTACATAGATTTTTTTTAGGCCTAACACTTGCGCACTTAATGTCTTTAGGTTTTTATATGTTCTGGCAAGTGAAAGAAAGCTGTCTTGCTTTACGGCGATATTTGCTTTACGGCGGTGGTCTGGAACCTAGCCGTCCTTATTAGTTAGGTATTCCTCTATATACACACGTCCTCTCCCCAGGTATAAGCATTATTACTAATATCAGTTTTTAAAAGGGTAGAGAGGTAAGCCAGTGGAAGGCCTTGGTCAGAGGACCAAAACTCCAGTAGTGGGTCATTGTATGATTAAAGACCCGCGTTAGGAAACACTTGTCCTGTTTCCTGACCAATCTGACCTAACCTAACCCCTCTCCCCAGGTAGAATTGTTTTGATAAAGCTCACTGTGTGGGCGAAACGTTATCAATAAAAGATTGCATTATTCTGTATTTGTGTCCGTATCCATCCAGTGATGTATACAGTGTGTAATGTACAGAACTTCCCTATTTTTCATTTTTTTTAATATGTATTTTCTGTAAGAATATAAACGTTGTGATGACTTATCAAACACTCTTAGTTATTATTCGAAGCTTGAATAATGGGTAATGGAGTTTAAAGGGTACCGACTGCACTAGGGTCAGTAAGGTTCCACCATGAGTCTGGGCCTGGGGCAGAGTGCATGGGCATGTCATTTATCGCCTTTTCAAAGTCATTTGGCGTCAGGATAATGTCAGATCGGTTTGTGTCTACCAAATTCTGTGGCTCTCACACGAAAAAATCATTTAGGTCTTCGACTCTGGTTAAAACCGAGTCATATTGCTAAAAACCGAGTCATATTGGGACTTGCTGTCATCTGTGTAAAACCCATCTCGTTTAAGTAGGGGCCCAATACTGGATGTTGTTCTCAACTTTGATTTGGCATAAGAAAAGAAATACGTTGGGTTTCTTTCGATTTCATTTATGGCTTTTAGTTCTTCCCGCGTTTCTTGACTCATATAAGATTCCTTTAGTTTTAGTTCGATGTTTGCTATTTCTCTTACCTGTGTCTCCCTACGTATTGCAGATATATTGGCCTCTTTTAGCCGCTCTGTTATTCTTTGCCTTCGCTTGTATAGGGAGAGCCTTTCTCTTTCTAGTTTACATCTCCTTTTTCTTAAAGGAATATGCCTTGAGCATACCCCAGTGTCACAGAGTTAATCTGTTCTAGACATAGGATGGGATCTGTGTTGCTTAGGCTATCTTCCCAGTTTATATCATTTAGGACTTGGTTTACTTGGTCCCACTTTTTTTTTTTGGTATTAAAGTTGAATTTCGTGAAGGCTCCCTCGTGACTGATCACATTTTGTCGGTCTGGGACCCCGCGCATACATGTCTTAACCTCTTTTATGTTGTGATCTGTGTATATTGTTTTTGATATGGTGACATTTCGTATAAGATCATCATTGTTAGTGAAGATGAGGTCCAGTGTATTCTCTAACCTTGTAGGCTCTATTATTTGTTGGTTTAAGGTGAATTTGGTGCAGAGATTTAGAAGTTCATGTGTGTGCGAGTTTTCATCTGAGCTGCCTCCTGGTGTTATCTCTGCTACCACATTATTTGCAATATTCCTCCATTTTAGGTGCCTTAGGTTGAAGTCCCCCAGGAGCAAGATGTTGGTGGCAGGAGCTGGAAGATTTTCCAGACATTCCTCTGATAAAGGGAAAAAGGTAGTTAGATCCTGTCAGTATTCAGTGATGCCAACAATGAAACTTAAGACGACGTTTCGGTCCGACTTGGACTAATAACAAGTTTAGTTTAATATCTTTATTATGCAGCCCAGACCCATCCTGTGGGCGGTAGTCAAAAGATTACAGTGGTACATAATGGGTCCAGGGACTGGGCCCCAAAGTTTTGATAGCTGAGCAAGGTACAAAGGTAATGAATTCACAAGTTACAAGGTAATGAATCATGTAAGTAAATTTACTTATGTTTATACATGGTTGCAATCATGAACAAATTATAAAGCAATGAGCATTTTATTAGTATACACCCAGCAACAACTGTAATGAGTTATTGGTGCAAATATTAGTTGTTGGGACACACACACACACACACATGCACACTAGGTGAGTACACACATATACATACACTCATACACACATATACACACACAAACAAACAAACACACAAGCACTCACACACATACACGCCAGGAGCTATGAATCGACACCTGCAATAACAACTAGGTGAGTACATATATACACACACACATATATATACACAAACACATATATACACACACATATATACACACACATATATACACACACATATACATACACACATATACATACACACACGTGTGGTTATTTTATATTTACAGGGAGCAAAGTCAGGGTATTTTTCCAGAATGGTCTGTAATATACCACTGTGGATAAAATACTTTGACATATCTTGAACATTTCTGAGTGAGTAGTCTCTGAATTCATTAATTTTATCGCACTCCAGTACATAATGACGCAGGGTGTGACAATAATCCAACTGGCAAAGTTTACATCTTGTTTGGTCTACATCTGGTGGTGGTGATTTAACCTGCCAAAGATACTTGTAACCCAGCCGGAGGCGGGCGGTAGTGACATCCAAGAGTCTGCTTATTTTGTTGGATGCACCATAGACATGTGGCTCCTCCTGCATGATAGAGTGATGATAGATGGACTGACTGGTGTCAATCTCCCTGAGTCTTAAGTCAATAAAATTCAGTTGAAGTTCTTTTCGTATTATTGTTCTCAAACTGCTAACTGACAAGCCAAGATTGTAATCTACCCCCTCTTTGAAAGCATAAAACTTAGCCAATTTATCAGTTCTATCATGCATCTGAAGACCAATGTGAGATGGAATCCACAGCATGTGCACTCTGACTCTACTATCCACAATCCTACCATACCTGTGCCTGGCTTCTGACACAAGCATGCCACAATTTATACTTAATGAGTTGAGAGCATTTATGGATGACAGAGAATCAGTTACAATTAGAGAGTTAACCTTAGATACATGGACGCATTTGAGTGCAAGGAGTATGGCAAACAGTTCTGTCTGAAGGGTAGAGGCCCAGTTATTGATGCGTGCTCCAATTTCTTTAAGAGAGCCCTCACTCTGCATGACAACAGCAACACTACCAGCTACACCAGTGCATGACAACAGCAGCACTACCAGTTACACCAGTGCATGACAACAGTAGCACTACCAGCTGCACCAGTGCATGACAACAGCAGCACTACCAGCTGCACCAGTGCATGACAACAGCAACACTACCAGCTACACCAGTGCATGACAACAGCAGCACTACCAGCTACACCAGTGCATGACAACAGTAGCACTACCAGCTGCACCAGTGCATGACAACAGCAGCACTACCAGCTACACCAGTGCATGACAACAGCAGCACTACCAGCTGCACCAGTGCATGACAACAGCAGCACTACCAGCTGCACCAGTGCATGACAACAGCAGCACTACCAGCTGCACCAGTGCATGACAACAGCAGCACTACCAGCTGCACCAGTGCATGACAACAGCAGCACTACCAGCTGCACCAGTGCATGACAACAACAGCACTACCAGCTGCACCAGTGCATGACAACAGCAGCATTACCAGCTGCACCAGTGCATGACAACAGCAGCACTACCAGCTACACCAGTGCATGACAACAGCAGCACTACCAGGTGCACCAGTGCATGACAACAGCAGCACTACCAGGTGCACCAGTGCATGACAACAGCAGCACTACCAGCTGCACCAGTGCATGACAACAGCAGCACTACCAGCTGCACCAGTGCATGGCAACAGCAGCACTACCAGCTGCACCAGTGCATGACAACAGCAGCACTACCAGCTGCATCAGTGCATGACAGCAGCACTACCAGCTACACCAGTGCATGACAACAGCAGCACTACCAGCTGCACCAGTGCATGACAACAGCAGCACTACCAGCTACACCAGTGCATGACAACAGCAGCACTACCACCTACACCAGTGCATGACAACAGCAGCACTACCAGCTGCACCAGTGCATGACAACAACAGTACTACCAGCTGCACCAGTGCATGACAACAGCAGCACTACCAGCTGCACCAGTGCATGACAACAGCAGCACTACCAGCTGCACCAGTGCATGACAACAGCAGCACTACCAGCTGCACCAGTGCATGACAACAGCAGCAGCACTACCAGCTGCACCAGTGCATGACAACAGCAGCACTACCAGCTACACCAGTGCATGACAGCAGCACTACCAGCTACACCAGTGCATGACAACAGCAGCACTACCAGCTACACCAGTGCATGACAACAGCAGCACTACCAGCTGCACCAGTGCATGACAACAGCAGCACTACCAGCTGCACCAGTGCATGACAACAGCAGCACTAACAGCTAAACCAGTGCATGACAACAGCAGCACTACCAGCTACACCAGTGCATGACAACAGCAGCACTACCAGCTACACCAGTGCATGACAGCAGCACTACCAGCTGCACCAGTGCATGACAACAGCAGCACTACCAGCTACACCAGTGCATGACAACAGCAGCACTACCAGCTGCACCAGTGCATGACAACAGCAGCACTACCAGCTGCACCAGTGCATGACAGCAGCACTACCAGCTACACCAGTGCATGACAACAGCAGCATACCAGCTGCACCAGTGCATGACAACAGCAGCACTACCAGCTGACCAGTGCATGACAACAGCAGCACTACCAGCTCACCAGTGATGACAACAGCAGCACTACCAGCTGACCAGTGCATGACAACAGCAGCACTACCAGCTACACCGTGCATGACACACAGCACTACCAGCTGCACCAGTGCATGACAACAGCAGCACTACCAGCTGCACCAGTGCATGACAACAGCAGCACTACCAGCTGCACCAGTGCATGACAACAGCAGCACTACCAGCTGCACCAGTGCATGACAACAGCAGCACTACCAGCTGCACCAGTGCATGACAAGGCAACCACTACCATCAACGAAAGTAATGTTGTGAAGTAAAGTGTGTGCTGTTAATAACAAGACGGACACTAAAAAGTCGTGATAAGCTTGAAAATCCTCTGTGCGGTTTATATGCGTATTGTTCCACTCACGGTATTGTGCCTTTTTATCCTTTAATTAAGGATTAACCATATCTGTGTTGCAAGAGCTGGTTACTCTAGACCCTGGGTCCTGATCTTATCAGGAAGCCTGTCACCATACCACGTGCACACACGGTGTCCACACTACCACGGTGTCACCACCCACGGTGTCCACCACTACCACGGTGTCCACCACTACCACGGTGTCCACCCTCACGGTGTCCACCACCCACGGTGTCCACCACTACCACGGTGTCCACCACTACCACGGTGTCCACCACTCCACGGTGTCCACCACTACCACGGTGTCCACCACCGGTGTCCACCACCACGGTGTCCACCACTCCACGGTGTCCACCACTCCACGGTGTCCACCACTCCACGGTGTCCACACCCACGGTGTCCACCACTCCCACGGTGTCCACCACTACCACGGTGTCCACCACTACCACGGTGTCCACCACTCCACGGTGTCCACCACTCCCACGGTGTCCACCACTCCCACGGTGTCCACCACTACCACGGTGTCCACCACTACCACGGTGTCCACCACTACCACGGTGTCCACCACTACCACGGTGTCCACCACTACCACGGTGTCCACCACTACCACGGTGTCCACCACTACCACGGTGTCCACCACTACCACGGTGTCCACCACTACCACGGTGTCCACCACTACCACGGTGTCCACCACTACCACGGGGCTCAGCCACTGTCTTGAGATAGCCATAGAAATGCAACACTCACTACACCACTGTCAGCTCTACATATAGCACGCAAAGGTACTCTGAAAACTATATTCACTATCAGCAAATTAAAAAATTTAAATCACGCTATTGGACTAAAACAAAAAAGAAAAGCGGAGGTATGAATTTGAATTTGAATGTTTAAAAACTAGAGTAATAGACGCAACAATGGCTGGAGCTGGGACACAGTAAGCTAGCAGCACACAGCTACAGAATTGATGCAAATAAAAGTTTGCTGTCATTGCAATAACTGTATGACCCATGTGGTTTTAGCGCGTATGATTACAATAACTGCATTTTCTATTCCACTGTTTTACACATCACAATGTAGGGGGGAGGGGGGAACATATTTTGGCGGCGTACGAAAATAATTGAAAAATATGGAAAATTATTTTTGTTGACAGAAAAATATTTTAAGAATCTGGTAACATTTTGGTGAAAATCCCATTTTAATACAACGTTTCTAAAGCAAATTATAGCTATTTGAAACATATTATATTACGACGCGCAAGGTAAAAAAAAATCGTGACCCCGCGACATGAATTTTTTTGCTTTGTTTCGTTTTTTTCCTTAATTTTCTTTCTATATTTCTTTCCAATACACTAAATTTACCACTCAACATCATGTACAGTGTTGGAGCGGCTTGTTGCAGAGGTGGGCGGAGTCAAGAGTCAGCCAAGGACGATAGTTGCATGATCCGGTGGTTTGATTATTGTCACACCCTGCGTCATTACGTACTGGAGTGCGTCACACCCTGCGTCATTACGTACTGGAGTGCGTCACACCCTGCGTCATTACGTACTGGAGTGCGATAAAATTAATGAATTCAGAGACAACTCACTCAGAAATGTTCAAGATATGTCAAAGTATTTTATCCACAGTGGTATATTACAGACCATTCTGGAAAAATACCCTGACTTTGCTGCCTGTAAATAAAGCATTGCCTCGTGTGTGTGTGTGTGTATGTATGTATGTACTCACCTAGTTGTGGTTGCAGGGGTCGAGACATAGCTCCTGGTCCCGCCTCTTAGCTATAGGCCCAAGATTGTTCAACTGCCTCCCAGCATACATCAGGGGGATTACCAACAAACCCCTGGCTGTCTTCAAGCAGGCACTGGACAGGCACCTCAAGTCGGTACCTGATCAGCCGGGCTGTGGTTCGTACGTTGGACTGCGTGCGGCCAGCAGTAACAGCCTGGTTGATCAGGCTCTGGTCCAACAGGAGTCCTGGTCACAGACTGGGCTGCGGGGGCGTTGACCCCTGGAATTCTCTCCAGGTAGACTCCAGGTATGTATGGAACCTGCCTCCACTACATCACTTCCCAAGCTATTCCACTTCCTGACCACTCTGTGACTGAAGAAATACTTCCTAACATCCCTGTGATTCATCTGAGTCTTCAACTTCCAACTGTGTTGTTATCATGTCCCCCTTATCTCTCCTGTCCTCCAGTGTCGTCAGGTCGATTTCCCTTAACCTCTCCTCGTAGGACATACCCCTTAGCTCCGGGACTAGTCTTGTTGCAAACCTTTGCACTTTCTCTGGCTTCTTTACGTGATTGGCTAGATGTGGGTTCCAAACTGGTGCTGCATACTCCAGTATGGGCCTAACGTACACATTGTACAGGGTGTATGTGTGTATGTATGTGTATTAGTTACCATTTTGTCCTATGCACATGTCGATTGAAAACTGGACCTGTTGTATGTGCGTGTGTGTTAGTTACCATTTTGTCCTAGGCACATGTCGATTAGACACTAGGCCTGTTGTATGTATGTGTGTGTGTGTGTAACGAAACACTTCGAAATGTTTCGGCCCCGCCGGGAATTGAACCCGGGCCCTCCGTGCGTGAAGCAAGAGCGCTAGCCACCATGCCATCGGGGCGTGTTCGTGTGTGTATGTGTGTGTATGTGTGTATGTGTGTGTGTATATGTGTGTGTATGTGTATGTGTGTGTGTGTATGTATGTTACCATTTTGTCCTAGGCACATGTCGATTTTGTGTGTATGCATGTGTGTGTGTGTGTGTGTGTGACCCAACAATTAAAATTTGCACCAAGAACTCATTACAGTTGTGACCGGGTGTAGACTAGTGAATTATTCATTACTTTATAATTTGTTCATGATTGTAACCATGTATAAACGTAAGTAAGTAAATTTACTTACATGATTCATTACCTTTGTAACTTGTGAGTTCATTACCTTTGTAACTTGTGAGTTCATTACCTTTGTAACTTGTGAGTTCATTACCTTTGTAACTTGTGAGTTCATTACCTTTGTAACTTGTGAGTTCATTACCTTTGTAACTTGTGAGTTCATTACCTTTGTAACTTGTGAGTTCATTACCTTTGTAACTTGTGAGTTCATTACCTTTGTAACTTGTGAGTTCATTACCTTTGTAACTTACTCAGCTATCAAAACTTTGGGACCCAGTCCCTGGACCCATTATGTACCTCTGTAATCTTTTGACTACCGCCCACAGGATGGGTATGGGCTGCATAATAAAGATATCAAACTAAATAGTCACCTGTACTAGACAACACAAGTTGTCTTGTAACACTTGGTGAATATTTTAGATCGTGCTCCCACAAATTCCACATGGAACTGACCCGACTGACGCTTGCTTAAACTATATATTTGGCGGGAATATGCTGATATGCCCCTAGCACAGCCGCGTTCATAACGCTGCACTCAGAAAAATTAAACCAGCCGTGAATTCCTACCATCATGCACATGTAACTCCATCGAGGATCAATATTACCACCATGCACAATGTAACTCCATCGAGGATCAATATTACCACCATGCACAATGTAACTCCATCGAGGATCAATATTACCACCATGCACAATGTAACTCCATCGAGGATCAATATTACCACCATGCACAATGTAACTCCATCGAGGATCAATATTACCACCATGCACAATGTAACTCCATCGAGGATCAATATTACCACCATGCACAATGTAACTCCATCGAGGATCAATATTACCACCATGCACAATGTAACTCCATCGAGGATCAATATTACCACCATGCACAATGTAACTCCATCGAGGATCAATATTACCACCATGCACAATGTAACTCCATCGAGGATCAATATTACCACCATGCACAATGTAACTCCATCAAGGATCAATATTACCACCATGCACAATGTAACTCCATCAAGGATCAATATTACCACCATGCACAATGTAACTCCATCAAGGATCAATATTACCACCATGCACAATGTAACTCCATCGAGGATCAATATTACCACCATGCACAATGTAACTCCATCAAGGATCAATATTACCACCATGCGCGATGTAACTCCATCAACGATCAATATTACCACCATGCACAATGTAACTCCATCAAGGATCAATATTACCACCATGCACAATGTAACTCCATCAAGGATCAATATTACCACCATGCACAATGTAACTCCATCGAGGATCAATATTACCACCATGCACAATGTAACTTCATCGAGGATCAATATTACCACCATGCACAATGTAACTCCATCAACGATCAATATTACCACCATGCACAATGTAACTCCATCAAGGATCAATATTACCACCATGCACAATGTAACTCCATCAAGGATCAATATTACCACCATGCACAATGTAACTCCATCAACGATCAATATTACCACTATGCACAATGTAACTCCATCAAGGATCAATATTACCTCCATGCGCGATGTAACTCCATCAAGGATCAATATTACCACCATGCGCAATGTAACTCCATCATCGATCAATATTACCATCATGCGCAATGTAACTCCATCAAGGATCAATATTACCACCATGCGCAATGTAACTCCATCATCGATCAATATTACCACCATGCGCAATGTAACTCCATCAAGGATCAATATTACCACCATGCGCAATGTAACTCCATCATCGATCAATATTACCACCATGCGCAATGTAACTCCATCAAGGATCAATATTACCACCATGCGCGATGTAACTCCATCATCGATCAATATTACCATCATGCGCAATGTAACTCCATCAAGGATCAATATTACCACCATGCGCAATGTAACTCCATCAAAGATCAATATTACCACCATGCACAATGTAACTCCATCAAGGATCAATATTACCACCATGCACAATGTAACTCCATCAAGGATCAATATTACCACCATGCACAATGTAACTCCATCAAGGATCAATATTACCACCATGCGCAATGTAACTCCATCAAGGATCAATATTACCACCATGCGCAATGTAACTCCATCAAGGATCAATATTACCACCATGCACAATGTAACTCCATCGAGGATCAATATTACCACCATGCACAATGTAACTCCATCAAGGATCAATATTACCACCATGCACAATGTAACTCCATCAAGGATC
The DNA here is from genome assembly GCA_009830355.1 of Cherax destructor. NCBI lineage: Eukaryota > Metazoa > Arthropoda > Malacostraca > Decapoda > Parastacidae > Cherax > Cherax destructor. The sequence goes on from WNWK01007061.1 coordinate 44,954, forward strand.
AATATTACCACCATGCACAATGTAACTCCATCAAGGATCAATATTACCATCATGCACAATGTAACTCCATCAAGGATCAATATTACCACCATGCACAATGTAACTCCATCGAGGATCAATATTACCACCATGCACAATGTAACTCCATCAAGGATCAATATTACCACCATGCGCAATGTAACTCCATCAAGGATCAATATTACCACCATGCACAATGTAACTCCATCAAGGATCAATATTACCACCATGCACAATGTAACTCCATCAAGGATCAATATTACCACCATGCACAATGTAACTCCATCAAGGATCAATATTACCACCATGCACAATGTAACTCCATCAAGGATCAATATTACCACCATGCACAATGTAACTCCATCAAGGATCAATATTACCACCATGCACAATGTAACTCCATCAAGGATCAATATTACCATCATGCACAATGTAACTCCATCAAGGATCAATATTACCATCATGCACAATGTAACTCCATCAAGGATCAATATTACCATCATGCGCAATGTAACTCCATCAACGATCAATATTACCATCATGCACAATGTAACTCCATCAAGGATCAATATTACCATCATGCACAATGTAACTCCATCAAGGATCAATATTACCATCATGCACAATGTAACTCCATCAACGATCAATATTACCATCATGCACAATGTAACTCCATCAAGGATCAATATTACCATCATGCACAATGTAACTCCATCAACGATCAATATTACCATCATGCACAATGTAACTCCATCAAGGATCAATATTACTGTCGTGCCGATTAGGTAAAACTGGTCAATTAGCAAGAACTCATCTAAAATTAAGTCCTTTCTAAAAATTTCTCTTATACGTTTAAAGATATATTTTTTTCATTTATGTTAATGTAAGAATTTATAATTTTGTACCAAGAGAAAATTTGAAAACCTACCTAACCTTATTACAACAAGCGTAATTTAATTTAGCCTAACCCAACTAAATAGATTTTAGATACGTTAACAATAATTTAATAATAAACAAACACAATCAAATATATTTTTTTCGTTAGGTTCAGGATGATTTTGGCGAAATTATTGCATACACAAATTTTCGCTTGTCTTATATGGCAAGATGAGCGTTGCTATTTAAGCCAAAATCGCAAGTTTTACCTAATCGGCACGACATTACCACCATGCACAATGTAACTCCATCAAGGATCAATATTACCATCATGCACAATGTAACTCCATCAAGGATCAATATTACCACCATGCACAATGTAACTCCATCAAGGATCAATATTACCACCATGCACAATGTAACTCCATCAAGGATCAATATTACCACCATGCACAATGTAACTCCATCAAGGATCAATATTACCATCATGCACAATGTAACTCCATCAAGGATCAATATTACCATCATGCACAATGTAACTCCATCAAGGATCAATATTACCACCATGCGCAATGTAACTCCATCAAGGATCAATATTACCACCATGCACAATGTAACTCCATTAAGGATCAATATTACCACCATGCGCAATGTAACTCCATCAAGGATCAATATTACCACCATGCACAATGTAACTCCATCAAGGATCAATATTACCACCATTCCAATGTAACTCCATCAAGGATCAATATTACCACCATGCACAATGTAACTCCATCAAGGATCAATATTACCATCATGCACAATGTAACTCCATCAAGGATCAATATTACCACCATGCACAATGTAACTCCATCAAGGATCAATATTACCACCATGCACAATGTAACTCCATCAAGGATCAATATTACCACCATGCACAATGTAACTCCATCAAGGATCAATATTACCACCATGCACAATGTAACTCCATCAAGGATCAATATTACCATCATGCACAATGTAACTCCATCAAGGATCAATATTACCACCATGCACAATGTAACTCCATTAAGGATCAATATTACCACCATGCACAATGTAACTCCATTAAGGATAAAAGGATAAAAATATTTTGTTTCACTCATGAAATTCATCACCACAAATTACCATATACACTTGTGTCACCTGTGTTGATGGTACATAACATCTTTCATTACTGAAAATGTCTATCAGCATTTTTAATGGTTATAACATAACAAAATTAATGCTTATAACTTTATAAATCTTTTTTGTATTTGTTTTTGTTTAGGTTGTAAGTCAATTTAGTTTAATCAAGTGTATTGTCTTAGCGTGTGCCTTCGTGTCTCCAACACTGTCTCCAACACTGTCTCCAACACTGTCTCTAACACTGTCTTCAAGGACTGAGCAGTGTTCTCAACACTGACAACAACAACAGAGGACTTAGGTTAGGTTATGTTAGGTAAAGTTAATCAGGAAAAACAGTACAATTATTTCCTGACGCGGGTCTTTGTCAAATGATGACCCGCAGCTGGAGCTTTTGGTCATTTGACCGAGGCCTTCCACTGACTTACCCTTCCACCCCTTTTAAAATTATGGTTATGATTATAGCAATTATATGTCTGTCTGCCTTAATATGTTGTTAAAATTCCCTTGTGACTTCAGCACCCGCACGCAGGAGGAAGTACTGGCCAAGGCAGACCTGCTGGTGGGCTGTGATGGGGCCTTCTCAACCATGAGGAAGCAGATGCTGAAGAGACCTCGCTTCAACTACTCTCAGCAGTACATTCCTCACGGCTACATGGAGCTTTGTATTTCATCTACACCACAAGGAGAGGTGAGGGATTCACGGCTTTAATCATCCTTACTTCCTTTTGGATACAAGAATCTAGTTTTTCAAGAGGTTTGACAAGTCTTTCATATATCCGGTATTTTAATTCTGCGCATTACCACTTTCTTTTTTATATTAATTCAAATGTGGTATCACATTTGTAATCTTCAGGATGTCTATAATTTCACCTATCATTATTAATTAATGATCTCTGAAGCTGCTGGCTGGAATGTAGCTGCTGACTGGAGTCTTGCAACTGAGAGTATTGCATTGGACTGAAGAAGCCACTGTGTGGTGAAACGTTTCCTTAATAGAGATTCCCATATGTTGCATAAGTGTCTCAATCTTCAGCTGAGAGGAATTTGGCTGCTGACTGGATTCTAGCTGCTGCCTGAGTCACTTAAATAGTCTCAGTTCCTTCGTTTAGTATTCATAGTAATATTACATCAGGTCCTGATTACTGTGTCAAGTTCTATTAGGATTCCCCCTCACGTCTTACTATTTGTTTAACTAGTTATTAGTTTCTCTTGGTTTTTTCGCTCTTCTAAATTTGGTACTGGCCTTGGTTCATTTCTAAAAAAAAAAAAAAAATTTTAAGAGCTCACTGAATTCTTTCCTCCCATTTTCTTTAGGTACCAACCCTTTTTAATAAACAAAGTTGGTAAAATCAGGAGTGGACTGGTACCTTATTCTGTATGATTGAAACGTACTGCTCGGAGACTAGGCCTACCCTATAAAAAAAATCATACCCCTGAAATGCTGAAGCTCTTTCAAACTGCCCTTGTTGCTACCAGAGAGCGTATAGCAGAACTTCACTGCTACCAGGAAGCGTTTGACAAAGCTTCACTGCTACCAGGAAGCACTTGACAGAGCTTCACTGCTACCAGGAAATGTTTGACAGATCTTCAATGCTACCAGGGAGCGTATGGCAGAGCTTCACTGCTACCAGGAAGCGTATGACAGAGCTTCACTGCTACCAGGAAGCGTATGACAGAGCTTCACTGCTACCAGGAAGCGTATGGCAGAGTTTCATCAGATTGGGAAAAATTTGTCAATGGTCTCAACACCCACACCCCACTCAGCTGGCATGGAGGGATATAACTAGAATTAAGGGTAACAGAACTGGTCAGATATTGCACCCTCATCCCTTACACAGCTACTTCTAGCTATGACAATCTTCCCAGTATGACAGATGACATTAAAGGACGAACATGATGCCAAGGAGACTGATTTGTTTTATGCTTAGCAAGGAAAATGACTAAGTTTGAGCTCGATGAAGCACTAACTAAAGGCAAATCCACCTTGTAAGGATGTTATAACTTATATCATACTTAGATTGCTATGTCGAGTACCTTTACTGGAATTATACATGAACTATGTAACTGGGCAGCTACTCTATGTAGGATCTACTTCTGACAATCTATATCTTTGTGCTTATACCGCCAACTAACAAAAGTCAAAAACTTATCTGTTCACTGTACATATCTGAGCCACATGTAAGATTCAGCTTTCACAGTCCATTTCTCCAGAGTCAGAATATTTGCTAGCACGAGTCTGCTCTAGCCTGTACTCTCTTCTACATCTCTTTCATTTTAATGTTCGACTTCTCCCAGTCCTGGGACTGGGAGACTTCAGCAGTAATTTACCCTGCGTTATAAATTTAGAAATTTCCTTGTGGCAGATTATAAATGATCGCAATGATCCCGGGACCTTCCATAGTCCTTGACCCAGCATTATAATCTAAGAAATCACATAGGGTCAAGACTTGAAATTTTCTCTCTTTGCAGTTTGCCATGCCATGCAACTACCTGCACATTTGGCCGCGAGGGACGTACATGATGATTGCCCTTCCAAACCAAGACAGGTCATGGACGGTCACACTCTTCATGCCCTTTGAAATCTTCGACAAACTCACGTCCCCGGAACTCTTGCTGGAGTTTTTCAAGGTATGTTCAAGGTCAATTCAAGGTTAGTTCAAGCAGCCGGAGTCGTCTTGCCTGATCATTCCCTTCAAGAGGGGCTCCTTGTGTCTGGTTCTTGATTCAATTATTTGGAGCCACCTTTCACTTGGATCAGACCTGGTTACCTCCCTCCCTGTCCATAACATTGTGGGTTTAGTGCTCCCCATGAGCATAATAATAATTGCCTGACCATTATAGATTGTCTTTTTAGTGCTTACTTATGATAATAATAATAATAATATAGAATGTCTTGTGTTTCAAAATTTGTAATGAATTATATTGTTATGAATCTGAGATTTTATGGTATATAAACCCATTTCAGGGATGGAAAGCTTATTAAAGTTTTCCTCTCTCTTATTAAGGTTTTATATACGACATGTCGTGTTGAACAACGTTCAACACGACATATGACCTTTATCTAGGAGCATTAAAGCCTCACTCTACCTCAAAATCTTGTAATCTCTTGCCAGTCTTGCTGAATGCTAATCCTGGCATCCATTTCTTCCTCCTCCACACAAACAAAGTAGCCCTCAAATCTGAACAGAGAGGCAAAAACAGAATTACTAACAGAAAGTCTTTCTTTCTTTCAACACGTCGGCCGTTTCCCACCGAGGAACAGGGTGGCCCAAAAGGAAAAACGAAAGTTTTCCTTTTACATTTAGTAATATATTCAGGAGAAGGGGTTACTAGCCCCTTGCTCCCGGCATTTTAGTCGCCTCTTACGACACACATGGCTTACGGAGGAAGAATTCTGTTCCACTTCCCCGTGGAGATAAGAGGAAATAAGAACAAGAACTAGTAAGAAAATAGAAGAAAACCCAGAGGGGTGTGTATATATATGCTTGTACATGAATGTGTAGTGTGACCTAAGTGTAAGTAGAAGTAGCAAGATGTACCTGAAATATTGCATGTTTATGAGACAGAAAAAAGACACCAGCAATCCTACCATCATGTAAAACAATTACAGGCTTTCGTTTTACACTCACTTGGCAGGACGGTAGTACCTCCCTGGGTGGTTGCTGTCTACCAACCTACTACCTAGATAACAGAAAGTGATTGATATAATTACTTGTGTGTGTACGTTGATATAGATGGTGTTACTAAGAATATTAGTAAGCTAAAAGAGAGAATAGTGATGGAGCAATCATACATCATAGCCCTCACATAGGCAATACTCATGGAATGTTAACAAATGTTACAGTGGATTACTATGTAGTAAGAAAGGAAAGACAGAACAAGGAAGTGGGAAGAGTTGTACTGATAAGAACCAGTGGAGGAATTATGAACACAGGTACAAATGCAAGACCTATAGTTCCTTGATATAAGTAAATCACCGGTCAAGGAATGTATTATGAGTGCTAAAGACAAACACTAAGGGTAGTTTTTTTCTGAGCGCCCATGTACCCCCACCACCGATATTTATATTTACAGAGTGCGAGAGAATAGCAATGAAGGCAGATTACAATATGTGAGAGACCAAAGTAAATTCAGTCACTATTACTGGCTTATAATTCATACAAGAGAAATCAGGATGTGTACTCAGCAAGCTTATGAGGGACTGACTCCAGACCAGGAGTATAGGTATAATGTCAGTTTGGCTGGAGTAAACCCCTTACCCTAATTTGTTGAAGTTTATACTTAGCAGCTATTCACAGCGTGGCTGGTGGCCCCAACTCTCAATAGTATGAGTCATGTATTGGTAGGATTATAGTCTAATGATCTCAACTGTACTCAGTAATCACCCTTATAGTTGAGTTATATTGCAACTGAGTATCAGTGCATTCTAAGGTCATCTTAGCTCAGTTCAAAATTCTAAGGTCATAGAGTGTGGATGTGCAATCCTGTAACACTGTATCCACTTACTCCTGTACAATAAATGACAGAACTTGAACCACCTATTATTCTCCACCATTTGGTGAACCCATCGACATGCCCAGGTAGGGCATAACAGATTTTTGGTGGCTAGAGGTGCCCAGTGACAGAATCTCAGTGGTAATGAGTGATGGAGTCAGCTAGTCTCACTAGGAAGGTGTTATACACACACAACCCGCACATAGAAGAGAGGAGCTTACATCATCGTAAGCTCCTCTCTTCTATGTGCGGGTTGTGTGTGTATTGTTCCAGTCACGGTATTGTGCCTTTTTTGTTATTTAGGAAGGTGTTGTAACCCAGCTGTGTGTTCACTGTTCTTCAGGAGCTTTCTCAAGGCATAACAGCTTGACAAAGCTCCTGGAGAGTGAAACATTGCCACAATAAAATGTCACATTAGTTGCTTCTGTGTATATTTATCTAACAAAAAATGTTTTCAAGTAAATATCAGTATGAATGCCACACATAAATCACGATTTGTCTGAAGTTGAATAAACAATTCCTTGTCCTTTTAGCATATTAATTATCCATAAAGCGATTTTGTTCAATATTTTTTTCCTCCTAATTTTCCTTTATAACTTGAGAATGCCTCATCCTATCAGCTTCAAATTTTCAATACCAAATCACTGTACAGGGATAAGGACTCATGACACTTGTGACGTGTGGAGGTGCCATGTGATCAGTGTTATAAAGATTACTTCAAATTTCCTGGATTGGATCGAATAACCTAAAAGGTTAACCATTTTGTGACTAGCGTCAAGTAGCTGCTCTTGTATTAGGTTTTATGTACTGTGTAAATTTGTGAAGCTTTTTTTCTCGTTAAATCATGCTAAATACTTTTAAACCTCTCTTTTGAGTATGGGCTGGTAAGTAGCGTGACTGGAACAATGTAGTATAAATAACCAGCAAAAGGAACCGAAATATCGTCATAAGTTTCATTCTCTTATGTGTACTCTTGTGTACTCTTCTGAAAGGTTTCAATCTTTAATGACTGGTGCATCTTACAGATAACATAGTGACTAATAAGTTGAGTTTATATAGTTGTAAATCTGCCATTATACTAACATATACATATTAAAATATATTTATTTTGAGGATGGGGGAGGCATTCAAGATCTGGGGTCCTGCTGTAGTATGCCTAGATGTATCTCTGTAATATTTTGACTTCCACCCACACTGTAGGTAATGGCCCAGGTATTAACACTCTGTAGTTAAAAGTGACAAAAAAACTGCATCCCTGTTATGGAGCTATAAGACCCAACATGTATTGATGTAATTAAGTAACATGAATACCTAATTATATTGAATTAATCAGAAATACTGCTTAAATGTCAAGAAGGGCAGGCCACTCTTTTAGACTAGAAGAAGCTGAGTTAAATCTGATTTTCTCAATAAAATAGGTTATAAATACACATTTAAATAAGTAGTTTATAAAGTTGCATGTCTCATTGTAAATAAATAAGATGTATTGTGGGTGCATGTAGATTGTGCAAGCTGACAGTCTTTTGTTTTGTGTGTTTTGAAGAGGGAGAAGTCCTCCCTCTTTCTCTCTCTTCCCAAGATGGCTACAAGGTAGAACTGGTTATGGAGACTGGGCTTTGTTGATATGTTTCTGGGCAGAATGGTGTGCCAGAAGTAAGGAAGATATGTGTTAAATTGAAGCAGCCAGCATAACCTATGAGTTATAGTGTGTCAAGACACTGAGGGTAGGAGTGATGTGGAGAAAATGGGGTGTTAAGAGTGGAGGTGGACCATGCCATGTGACTTGGAGATGCTAGTTACATATGACTGCTATGGTGCATGTTATTATGATTGTAAGATCTGTATATATGTATATCCTGAATATATATGATATTTTTGTAATTGTGGTTTAAATAACTCATGGAGAGGGCTGGTTAAGTTTTTTTTTCAGATGCAGCAGAGAATCATGAATGTAAGTATCCCCCCTAGACTATAAGACCTTTAATACCCTATGCTAGAACATGTAGTGAGAACCTTGATGATAAAGTAAGTGAAAAATAACATAACATGGGGGCCTGTCCGGGAGAGTTATTTGACTGTTAAAATAACTCAAAACATTCTTTGAAATATATGTACTGGTATGGGGTAACAACAGTTACATGTTTCTGGTAGGATAAAATTTACCTTGTAAAATTTACCAAGTTGGTGTCAGTGGAAGGTTGTTTTCATATATTAGTTTTACAGGTTGTTTTTCTCCAGAGTGGGGATAAAGGTTGAGTAACACATTTTGTTTGTGGTTATGGTAAAGTGCTATGTACATATTTTACATTGAACTTGTGTTATTTTCTGTACCTGTGGGAAAAACTTGTCCATTGATATTGTAAGAGGGAAGCAGGAGTTTAAGGATAAAAAAATATGTCATAAGCTGAATCTTTAGACTTTTCTGGCTTCAGTGAGGAGGTAAATAATTCACCAGTAAACATGTCTGTTAACAGTGACAATGGGGGATCAGCTACTCCAGGTGATAATGAAGAGATGATAAGACTTAAGCTAGCTTTGATAGAAGCTGAAACAAAATTAATAGAAGCTAAGGAGAGAGTAAGTCAAAGGTTAGGAGGTTCAGAACAAGAACATGGGCAGTACTTTAACATAACTAAAGCTGCACATTTTGTCCCTAAGTTTACAGAAAGTGACCCAGACATATTTTTCTTTTTTTGAGAAGACTGCTTTGGAGCAAGGATGGCCCAGACAGCAATGGGCTACCCTAGTTCGCACACAGCTTGTAGGTAAAGGTTTCCAGAGAGTAGAGACTCTGGAAGGGGGAGAATTTTCTGACTATAAAAAAATAAAGGAGGTAGTATTGCTTGCATACCAAATGATACCTGAGAAATATAGGCAAAAGTTCAGAAGTCAAAAATTTCTGGATGGGCAGACCTTAACTGAGTTTGGGAATGAGAAACTGTTCCTTTTTAAGAGATGGGTTGGAGCCAGGCAAGTGAAGAGAGTCAGGGGGTGCACATTTGTGAGTTGAGGCAGAGGTTGACAACCTTCGGTGACTAGAGAAGTCCAGGAAAATACACACACAACCCACACATATAAAAGAGAGGAGCTTACGACGACGTTTCGGCCCGACTTGGACCATTTACAAAGTCACAGTAACACACAGAGACGGGGGAAGTGGTATATATAGGCAAGCAGACAGGGGAGGGTACCAGAGAGTGGGGTACTAATGAAGTAAGTAGTGGAAGTGGTAGTAGTAGTAATAGTAGTAGTGGAGACAGTCATATTCTAAAGGAGCACTGCAATGAGGCTAGCGGCCCGAAAGGGTGGGCCGCTAGCCCACCCTTGCGGGTGGGGAGGAAAGGAAAGGCGAATAAAATAAAGGACAAATACAAGGCCTTGTATTTGTGGGCCCGCAAGGGTGGGCTAGCGGCCCACCCTTGCGGGCCGCTAGCCTCATTGCAGTGCTCCTCTAGAATATGACTGTCTCCACTACTACTATTACTACTACTACCACTTCCACTACTTACTTCATTAGTACCCCCCTCTCTGGTACCCTCCCCTGTCTGCCTGCCTATATATACCACTTCCCCCGTCTCTGTGTGTTAGTGTGACTTTGTAAATGGTCCAAGTCGGGCCGAAACGTCGTCGTAAGCTCCTCTCTTTTATATGTGCGGGTTGTGTGTGTATTGTTCCAGGCACGGTATTGTGCCTTTTTTGTTATCCAGGAAAATATGTTGTATATTTGTGTCTTGGTGTGCTCTAAGTACGAAATGGTCCAACGATTTGCCTGTGTGGTCCTGTGGATCCCCTCCATGTACTGTGACAGTTTCCTCCTTATAAGGTTGGAGGATTTGTGTGGAGTGAGGTCCTCGGACGATGGGGGTAAGTGCCTGACCATTTAAGGATCTTGAGTGTTGACTGGAAAGTCTCACTGTTTGGTTCGGCCCCCACATGAGACACCTTGACATGTTTTTGTAAAGTTTCTGCCTGGTGTATACCTGACTGCTCTGGGTTTGGCTCTACTCTCATCTCCTGATGAGGAAGATGCCATCCTGGAGTACCAGTTGCCTGCTGGATTACCGCAGCGGAGGCACAGGACTGTCAGTGCTGGCTTTCACAGTGGGCATTATGTGTAGTCCTTGCATTGTAAAAATGTACGTATTATGTTTAGTAACCACTAAAGTAGTTAATGGTTACACCTTTCAGTTGTGGATATGGTATAATCTGTGAAGGTTCAGTAGAGCCATGAAAATTTATAGATTGCCATGTTGTATGTCACCTTGTTGTAAATAACAGTAAAGTGAAGAGTAGTTATGGTGCTGGGAAATATGTAATACTTCTAGTAGTCTTGCATTCACCTTTAGGCTAAGGTACCTTTTACTAGCTGTATCCTGAGGGACACGGCTAGCTTTTGTGAGACTTCGTCTGGAGGTGGGGGTGTTATGGGGCTATAAGACCCAACATGTATTGATGTAATTAGGTAACATGAATACCTAATTATATTGAATTAATCAGAATTACTGCTTAAATGTCAAGAAGGGTAGGCCACTCTTTTAGACTAGAAGAAGCTGAGTTAAATCTGATTTTCTCAATAAAATAGGTTATAAATACACACATTTAAATAAGTAGTTTATAAAGTTGCATGTCTCATTGTAAATAAATAAGATGTATTGTGGGTGCATGTAGATTGTGCAAGCTTACAGTCTTTTGTTTTGTGTGTTTTGAAGAGGGAGAAGTCCTCCCTCTTTCTCTCTCTTCCCAAGATGGCTGCAAGGTAGAACTGGTGGTGGAGACTGGGCTTTGTTGATATGTTTCTGGGCAGAATGGTGTGCCAGAAGTAAGGGAGATATGTGTTAAATTGAAGCAGCCAGCATAACCTATGAGTTATAGTGTGTCAAGACACTGAGGGTAGGAGTGATGTGGAGAAAATGGGGTGTTAAGAGTGGAGGTGGACCATGCCATGTGACTTGGAGATGCTAGTTACATATGACTGCTATGATACATGTTATTATGATTGTAAGATCTGTATATATGTATATCCTGAATATATATGATATTTTTGTAATTGTGGTTTAAATAACTCATGGAGAGGGCTGGTTAAGTTTTTTTTTCAGATGCAGCAGAGAATCATGAATGTATCCCCCCTAGACTATAAGACTTTTAATACCCTATGCTAGAACATGTAATGAGAACCTTGATGATAAAGTAAGGGAAAATAACGTAACAATCCCTTAAAGTTTTCAAGGGACAGCAGGATTCTCTGTTTTACAATGCAAGTGTCCCGCTGAAATTGGGAATCTGTTCACTTTAAGTATGGGCTAAATAGCAAGACTAGCAAGCAGAAGTGGAATAGTAGTCTAGTTTGTGATAGGCTTTTACTGCTGCCCCACCAAAATACTTTACACAACTAGGGATACTAACTCTTAAACAGGTAACATTTAGTCATATGTCCCTACAACACTTTGCAAATGGATATTTCCCTGGGAAATGTAACGAAATCAAGGAGGATATGGAACTGATGTCCATGTGACCCGTAGAAAAATTTCTAGTGCACTCATCTCACACACTGATGTCTGAGGTCGATCCCTGGTACGGGTGGAAACATTAGGACGTGCTTCCCTTAAGACACCTGCTGTCCATGTTCACCTATCATTAAAACAGGTACCTGGGTATTAGTCGACTGGTGTGGGTCACATCCTGGGGACAAACTTGACCTTTATTATCTGCATAACAAGGGGCTTTCTATATAGTAGTATGCCAGTGATGTCAACTAGGCCTGTATACCTTGTACATGTAGAAATAAAGATTATTATTTTTTTTTTCAACAAGTCGGCCGTCTCCCACCGAGGCAGGGTGACCCAAAAAGAAAGAAAATCCCCAAAAGAAAATACTTTCATCATTCAACACTTTCACCACACTCATACATAATCACTGTCTTTGCTTAGGAGCTCAGAATACAACAGTTTAGAAGTCCCTCCAAACTGCCAATATTATTATCATCATTATTATTATTATTATTACTATGATTTTTTTCTAATGTTTCTGTGTTTTACAGGAAAATTATCCTGATGCCATTGCACTGATTGGAAAAGAAAAGCTCATTCGTGATTTCTTTGCAAACAAAGCTCTTCCCTTAATTTCCGTCAAGGTGAGTGATGCACTAGTGCATTTCTTATAAACATTGGTGTGATACATCAGTGTAAAAGTTTTTAAACTGCTACTGTGCAAACATGGAGAGTTGTGGAACAAAATAAACACAAATGGAGCATAATGCGATCCTTTATTGACCATGTTTTGCCCACACAGTGAGCTTTATCACGTCACAAACAGATCTACCTGGGTAAATGTTCATGTAGGTTTACCAGGACGGGTCCTGGCCCAGGTCTTTTCTGTGTGGTGACCTGGCAGTGGCTCCTGAAGGAGTGTCAGAGTTGGTGCAAGTGATGTACCATTTACAGCCCTATGGCGGGGGCAGCCCTATGACAAAGGAGTGGTGAGTCTTTCAACTCCAGTTGAGCCATTCCTGGCACTTAGGCCGTAGCCCGAGTGCCAGAATGACTCAGGAGTTTTTCTGGAGGTGTGTTGAACACCTAGCGTCTGACACGCCCCGATGGCATGGTGGCTAGCGCTCTTGCTTCACGCACGGAGGGCCCGGGTTCAATTCCCGGCGGGGCCGAAACATTTCGAAGTGTTTTGTTACACACACACACACACACATACAACAGGCCTAGTGTCTAATCGACATGTGCCTAGGACAAAATGGTAACTAACATACAACAGGCCTAGTGTCTAATCGACATGTGCCTAGGACAAAATGGTAACTAACAGAACCTCAGGCCCTGGGTAAATTGTTGTTGTTTAATGTGTACCAGTACGTGGCCTGGCACGGACACCCGTGTCTTGCACGTCCATCTCGAATACAACCTACCCAACATTCTCCACCTGACTCCCCCACACTATATACTCATGTACCTTTACCCAGGTAGATCTGTTTGTGACTGATAAAGTCCACTGTGTGGGTGAAACTTTGTCAATAAAAGATCGCATTATAGTGCATTTGTGTTTATTTATGTTGGTATTTTATGCCTCTTATCTCCTTGGAGAGCTGCCATGATTCATGTTCTTCTCTCAGTTAAATCTGCTTTTTTCAAGACCTTTAAAAACTTCAATTTTTTTTTTTTGGGGTGGGCAGTGATATATAGTTATTTTGTAGAATAAAAGTTACAATCAATGGAACAATTCACAGTTTTAATAAAGTCCGGAGGAAACTTTGCATATTTCTTGTCTATCATGAACCCGTATCAAGTAGTGAGTGAAAATATATATACGTATATAGTAGAGAACTAATTGAATTGTTGTCTAGAGTAATCCCTTAATACTGTGAACAGGTTGTGAAATGTTGCTTGGTGTTCTTAAGTGTTGACATATGTGCCCCTTAAAGTTTAGGCAAGGTTTGTCAGGAAACAGGACAAGTGTTTTGTGGCGCAGGTCTTATTCATATGATGACTGGCCGATGGAGGTTTCGGTCATCTGACCGAGGCCTTTCACTGGCTTACCCCTCCACCCCTTTAAAAATTATGGTTACGATTATAACCATTTCCTTCCTTGTTCCCTTATAACAAGGACGGCCAAGAGGTCGAGTACCATACTAGATCACTGACTGTTCAGTCTGTCTCAATAATGATTTTAGGCAAATATCTATTTTACAATATATTTATAAAATCACTTTATTTCATTCTTGGATTCTCTTTCTCTCTTTACACATTGTTTTACAAGACTAGGTTAAGTTTCCTAACGTGATACAAGCTAAGAACTGATACCTACATCATCTCTTCCTCTCTCTCTCTCTCTCACACACAAATAATCCCACCTCACTAAGGTCTGCCCACCTCCACCTTCAATGTACAACATAACATTTTGGTCTACACAAGACATGTCTGCAGTTCTCATTCTATAAAGGAAAAAAAATCACCAAATACATCGGATACATACTGTAACATTTATATTTTAACATTTTATTGTAATACGTGTACTGAGTATATTTTAATCTTTCCCCAAAAAAATATTTCAAAACTTGTCTTCAGTATTCACAAGAAAACTAAGAAAAAAGAATTTCCACAGTACATGATTAAAAGTTTGAAAAATAATGTGTTGAAAGTTCATGATTAGGAAGTCCCACTATACGATAGTATCTTCCCCTCTACACGATAGTATCTTTTTAAGAAGGTCGTGTGATGCACTGATCTCAGTGTTCCAGTATCTTTTTAGGAAGGTCGTGTGATGCACTGATCTCAGTGTTCCAGTATCTTTTTAGGAAGGTCGTGTGATGCACTGATCTCGGTGTTCCAGTATCTTTTTAAGAAGGTCGTGTGAGGCACTGATCTCAGTGTTCCAGAATCTTTTTAAGAAGGTCGTGTGATGCACTGATCTCGGTGTTCCAGTATCTTTTTAAGAAGGTCGTGTGAGGCACTGATCTCAGTGTTCCAGTATCTTTTTAAGAAGGTCATGTGATGCACTGATCTCAGTGTTCCAGAATCTTTTTAAGAAGGTCGTGTGATGCACTGATCTCAGTGTTCCAGAATCTTTTTAAGAAGGTCGTGTGATGCACTGATCTCAGTGTTCCAAAATCTTTTTAAGAAGGTCGTGTGATGCACTGATCTCAGTGTTCTATACATTGAATTTTGTCTCTTATCGGTGGTATATATATTTTTTTCAGTGTTCGCCTTACCATGTGGGATCAACTTCGCTGCTGCTGGGTGATGCTGCCCACGCTATGGTACCCTTCTATGGCCAGGGAATGAACTGTGTAAGTTGTTGGTAGTGGTGGTGGTGGTTGTAGTGGTGGTGGTGGTTGTAATGGTGGTGGTTGTAGTGGTGGTTGTAATGGTGGTGGTTGTAGTGGTGGTAGTGATTGTAGTGGTGGTAGTGGTTGTAGTGGTGGTAGTGGTTGTAGTGGTGGTGGTGGTTGTAGTGGTGGTGGTGGTTGTAGTGGTGGTGGTTGTAATGGTCGTGGTGTTAGTGGTGGTGGTTGTAGTGGTGGTGGTGGTTGTAGTGGTGGTGGTGGTTGTAATGGTGGTGGTTGTAGTGGTGGTGGTGGTTGTAGTGGTGGTGATGTTAGTGGTGGTGGTGATTGTAGTGGTGGTGGTGGTGGTTGTAATGGTGGTGGTGTTAGTGGTGGTTGTAGTGGTGGTGGTAATGGTTGTAGTGGTGGTGGTAATGGTTGTAGTGGTGGTGGTTGTAATGGTGGTGTTAGTGGTGGTTGTAGTGGTGTTAGTGGTGGTGGTTGTAGTGGCAGTGGTTGTAGTGGTGGTGTTAGTGGTTGTAGTGGTGGTGATGGGTGTAGTGGTGGCGGTGTAGTGGTGGTGGTGTTAGTGGTGGTGGTTTGCAGTGGTGGTGGTTGTAGTGGTGATGGTGGTAGTGGTTGTAGTTGTGGTGGTGGTTGTAGTTGTGGTTGAAGTGGTTGTGGAAAATATTGGTATTTTCCGAAAGTTGTAATTGATAAACTTTCCAATATGAATAGATATCATTAATGTGTTGCTGTTGGCTTAACATTAACTGAAAAGAACCAACGAATTCACACGCATGCGCGAGATGCCTCGTGAAGTGGGCAGGGAGCTGGGTAGAGGGGAATGGGCAGAGAGTGAACAGCGAGCCTAGCGACCCGAGATCAGGTGGTGAAATGGCCTGTCGAATTTGGAGACTCCGCCCACCAAATCGGATTTAATTACCTCCTTTCGTAATGTGGAGGAATATCCAGTGAAGCGGCGAATATCAAGTGGGACAATCGGTCCAGGAGGTCCAGTAATAGGACAATAATTGTCAAATAAGGTGTGCCGCCGGCGAGTGACGCGGTCATAGGCCTATTTGAACTGAGTGAAATGACCATACGGCAGGATAAAGTCGTAACCCTGATGCTGGGGAGTTCATCTTAGAAGAGACTGAAATATATTCGATGAACTTTGGGAAATGGTGAATATAGTGAAACCGAGTTGTAAATAATCAGGGGTTGATTGTACTGAGCGGGTCTAGCTTGGGTACGCCATACCCCGACCGCCATATTGGATGTGATTGAAATGAACTAACATATCGCAAGTTATCTACTCGAAATCCAAGTATCGAGACTGTGAATGTGTATAAACTAGTGGGGCATTAAGCCAGGATATACGTAATATGTAAAGTTATACGTATAAACAGTACAAAAGGTCGGATTAGTGAGAGGATCTGATTCGCTACCCCGACCAACCACATGTTAACTAACGCCCAGTCTCGTGGGCGTATAAGAGTGCACGGAAATTAACCTTCCTTGACTCGACGAGACAGCTATTACCATCGCGATCGAATCAGATCGCAGGAGGACGTCAACAACGGAACGACTCCCTCATCTAAAGCTAAGTACTCTGCTTGCGAATTTGTTATTGGCCAATGATATTGTTACGCACAGTAGATGTACTTTAGCTAGGTCAACGATCTACGATACACCGCTATGATGCTGTTAATTAGGTGAGTGATGGTCATGTTAACTTAACTGTGTGTTCTCTACCTCTTCTCCTGTTTGATCAGTTGTTTAATAACCAATACAGTCCACTTAAATTTAACATAACATAATTATAATAAATGATCTTCTCAGATTTATTTATACTGGTCCAGAGTGCAGTGGGTTAACGAGAATATTGAAGGTACCCCTTGGGTGCGGCCAGGAGCGGGTAAAGTTCTCACATACCTTAAAGGGAATGACTGCGGTAAAATTATACGAGTCTGTCATCTCCCTGGGAGTTTGTTTATTGCTAGTGGCGGTGTCCCAGATAGACTTATCTCTCTCAATTCCCCACAGCGCCCGTTGGTCCGTCCTGAACCGGATGTGATTAGTGAATTAATCATTATTGAATTAATTAAATAATAAATAAGTGACTGATCATAGGAAGTGAGTATAGAGTACACAGTTAATTAATTGTGTGGTGGACAGTAATTAGTCCAATTAATTGCTAGCACAGGCGTGGCTACGATTTGTGCGAGAGTAAGGTGTGAGAATCACCTTTATAAACAATTTATTTAATTTGTGACGTCAGTGGTTATTAATTCTACAACCATGACTGAACCTGGTGGAGTTCCCATGCCGGGAGGCAAAACCATGGATATTAAAGCCAAGAAAGCGTCGTTGCAAGCTCGCAAGGGACATGTAACAAAGACACACAATACGTGTTTGATTTTAGTGAACGAGCCGTCGACGAGTGTTATTGACTTAGAAACAAATTTTGAGTTACTAGAACTCAGGTACGCGTCGTACGTGAAGTGGTTCAAAATCTATGAAGTTGAGTTACTGGATGATTGTGCGAGCAGTGAGGAACGAGATACACTGTTACGACAATATAGTGAATTGGAAGAAGTCATGTGTGCCTGTAAAGTTACGGTACTAGGTAGGTTAAGGAGTATGAGTGACGTGGTGGGCCAACCTCCCGCGGCAAATAAAGTGTCCCTCCCCAGACTCCCGGAAGTACAATTGTTGTCGTTCCAGCCGGGAGACAGCTGGGAGGAATTTTGGTCAATTTTCAAGGCAATGGTGCACGATCGGAAGGATCTGGAAAGTGTTGCCAAGTTGATTTATTTAAAGGGACAATTGAGGGGAGATGCCCTCATTCTCATTCAGGCTTTCCCGAATGTAAACGACTCTTATAGAGAAGCTGTTCGTCTGCTAGAGGGTACTTATGGTAACTCGGAACAGCATACAGTGGATTTAGTAATGGCAGTGGTTAATTTGAAACCGCCAGGGCACAACTACAAAGAGTTGCAACAGTTTCGGATCAAACTAGAGAGCACTCTCCAGATTTTGAGTAACAAACACAATTTGGAGAATGCAAGTTGGTTCGTTTGTCCGGTAGTACGAGCTAAATTGAACCATAAGACGATAGAGTGGTTATCTAACAAGTACCACAAGGCTTACTTCGGGTTGGGAGAGATAAGGACGGGTTTGCAAGAATTAATTGTTCAGTTGCAAACTAACCAGCCCACTACTTTTAAGAATACTGGTCATAGTGACGTTGAGTCATCAACTAAGTTCCACAAAGGAAAAATTATCCCAATAGTAATAGTTACAACCCAACCACTAAAAGGGGTTATGTTGGCACATATCAAGTGACCGGGACCAGTAATAGTGGTTCGTCACAACAAGACAGAAAGAATAAACACCCCAATAAGGGTAACCCGGGGGGTAAGCTGTCGAGCCAAGAGAAGAGAGATTGTCTCTTCTGTAATGAAACCCATCTCTCTAAACTCTGCGTTACCTATAATTCTTGGGATGCGAAAGTGAAGAGATTGGATGAGCTGAACCGGTGTATTCGATGTCTTGGTAATCATAATGTGAGGATTGCCAGACCAAACTGAATACTTGTCACCAATGCAATAATGGCAGGCACCACATCGTGATGTGTAAGAGCGGTGTAATCCTAGTAATGGTAAGGATAATCACCCCGACACTACAGTGGCGCACGTAGCTTGCAGCTAACGTTCGTAATGGTTTAGCTGAAGTAGCACTACCTGTGTTGGACATGACAGTTAAAGATAAATGGCGTAAATCCAAGACTGTAACAGCATTGTTAGATCAGGGATCACAACGTACTTTCATAAAGCGCAGTTGCCTTAATGGGATGAAAGTACGAAGGGGATCCTACCACATTAAAATTGTCGGGTTTTCTCTCAGATAAAAGGGCCCAGTCATATGACACGGTTTATGTAAACGTCGGTCTGGGCAGAGAGAAGACCAAGTTAATGCAGTAGTCGTGGATAGACTACCGGAGAAGGTCTCCACTGTGGGTCTTAATGCCACCAAGCAGAGACTCTCACAGAATAATGTGAAACTGGCACCATCTGTGGTCAATAATGACTCGGTGGGGCCAATAGGAGTATTAATAGGCAGCGACTATTATGCAGCCTTTGTGAAGGGTATGACGAAGAGGTGCGGAGTCACTCTTCTCAACACGGGTGCAGGCCATGTCATTTATGGCCGGCTTCCTCGCAGTAATGAATGACTGGAGGAAGCCATAAATGCAGTCACTGTGTGTCTTACGCACGAAAGCCGCCCCAGAGTACATATTCTTCTATAGAGAATGCCGTTGAACCAGTACACAAGTTATGGGAACTGGACAGTATCAGGATTAATGTAAATGAAGAAAGTCCAGATGATTCCTTCACTCAGGAACAATACCTGAAGGATGTTAAATTTGAGTCTGGACAATACTGGGTGCGACTCCCATGGAAGCTAAACCATCCGGAACTACCCACTAATTACCGGATGGCGTATGGTCAGTTAAAGGCCCAGCTCCACGAATTGAGTAAGACACCAGAATTGCTGACTGCTTATAATGGGATCATTAATGAACAGTTAAATAATCAGTTCATAGAGGAGGTACCCCTGAGCAAGCCAATATTTATGGCCACTACTTACCTCATCACGGAGTGAAGAAGGATTCAAAACCACTCCTTTGAGGATCGTGTTTAATTGTAGTGCCAGGGTAATAAAAATGTACCTAGTTTGAATGATTGTTTAATGACAGGTCCGTCGCTGACGGAGAAATTGGGAGATGTGTTATTGAATTTCAGAGTTAATAGTTATGCCTTACGGCAGACATAAGTAAAGCTTTCCTGAGAGTGGGATTGCAAGAGACGGATCGGGATTACACAAGATTTCTGTGGCCAGAGGATCCTAGCAATCCACTTAGTCCGCTGAAAACTTTCAGATTCAGAAGTGTCTTATTTGGGGCTACTTCTAGTCCGTTCTTACTTCAGGCGACGATAAATGCGCACCTTAAACGTACAGGTGGTCCACTGAGTGAAATAATGAGTAAACAATTCTATGTGGACAATTTCCTGGGTGTGACGTCAACTGAAGAGGAGCTAATGAAGATATATGAAGGGGCTAATGACATAATGCAAGGTGCAAATATGCCCTCAGGGAGTGGAACAGTAATTCGTCCAGGTTAAAGGACCGAATAAATAAAGATAATCCCGGCGATGAAGTATCTGGGTGTAGCAATGTATTGGGACTGACTTGGGATACTGAAAGAGACTTGATATCGTTAAAGCCTAATAATTATAGTATGCCCAAGAAATTAACGAAGAGAACCCTGCTTGCTGAAGTTTCAAAATGTTTCGATCCACTAGGCTTAGTGGCGCCTCTTACAATCCGAGGGAATTATTGGTACAAGAGGCATGGAAGCAGAAGTGTGCTTGGGATGAAACCCTACCTGAGGAATTCGTTAACAGGTGGGAAGAATTAATTGGTGATTATGAGAAAGTTCCAATGTTAGAGTTCCCGCGGTGTGTAGCCCGCTCTGGAGTGGAAAATACACTCCACATTTTGCGATGCTTCTAAATTAGCGTATGGAGCAGTCGCTTATCTTCAATGTGATAAAGATATTTCTCTTGTCATGTCTAAAACTAAAGTGGCTCCAATTAAATTACGTACTTTACCTCAGTTGGAATTAACCGCCATTTATGTGGGTGTCAAATTAGCTGATTATTTACGGAGTAAATTGCCGGAGATAAATATTAGCGACACCATAATTTGGTCTGATAATGAGGTATCCTTGCAGTGGATCCAACGGAACCAGCAAGATTATATTCGTGCAAAATAGAGTCGCAGAGATTAACCAGATGCAAGAGAAATATGACAGTTTGGTCAACATAAGTTAACTTTTAACCATATTCCCGGGCGGAGAACCCAGCTGATTTCTTGTCTCGTGGGTTGACTTATGTAAAATTTGTGAAGACTTTATCGTGGTTTAAGGGACCCAGTTGGTTGGTGAATAAAAGTAACTGGCCTGTTCAAAGGCGCATATTGCTCCGGTGGAAATTAC
The DNA here is from genome assembly GCA_009830355.1 of Cherax destructor. Classification (NCBI taxonomy): domain Eukaryota; kingdom Metazoa; phylum Arthropoda; class Malacostraca; order Decapoda; family Parastacidae; genus Cherax; species Cherax destructor. The sequence continues at coordinate 66,322 of WNWK01007061.1, forward strand.
TGTGAACACGGCTCCAGTCCTCGGTCCCTCCTTAGCCATTGATATAAATAAATACTCATCCTTCCCAAAATTGATTAATGTCACGAAGTTGGTGTTTAACTTCATAAACAAGATGAATATCCCGTATGATTTTCCTCATCCCCTGAAATACTGGGTACAGAGAGTACAAGGAGAAATCTATGGAGAGGAGATTAAATTGCTAAGGGATGGAAAACTTGGGAAGGGTTCAATAATAGAGAAATTGGGGCTATACTTGGAGGATGACGTAATCAAGTGCAGAGGTAGATTGCAAAATGCTGAATTGGGTGAATATGCTAAACACCCTATCTTGCTGCCCAAGACTCATCATCTGACAACTTTAATTGTATTAAATGCCCATAAAAATGTGATGCATGGTGGAGTACAAGATACCTTAAATTGTATTAGGGAAACTTTCTGGATTCCTCAGGGGCGACAGAGTGTGAAGAGGGTGATTAAGACATGTGTAGTGTGTCGCCGTGTAGATGCCAGAACCTATATGTACCCAGGACCTCCACCATTGCCCAAGGAACGAGTGCAGTTAATAAAGCCATTTGATGTAACCGGTGTAGATTACAGTGGCCCAATCATTTTAACGGGTACTGCAGATGGTGTTCCTTTAAAGGTGTATGTGTGTTTATTCACTTGTACCGCTACAAGGGCAGTACACTTAGAAGTGGCACAGGATTTGTCTGCAGAACAGTTCATACAGCTGTTTCGTAAATTTGCAGCTAGGAGATCCTGTCCGAGACTCATGATTTCAGATAATGCCACTAACTTTGTAGCGGGAGCGCAACATTTGAAGGAATTAAATGAGAGTAATGAAGTACAATCTCTGTTAAATCAGCGAGGTGTGGCTGGAAGTTTATTGCTCCTAGGGCCCCTTGGCAAGGGGGATTGTATGAAAGACTGATAGGTACAGTGAAGAGGTGTCTGCGTAAAGTACTACACCGGAAACGAATTAACTTGGAGGAATTCCGGGCAGTATTAGTGGAGGCAGAGAATCGGATAAATAATCGTCCTCTCTCGTACATTATTGATACTCCCGACGCAGAAGTACTGACTCCTTCTCACTTGATATGTGGGCGGAAGCTAGAAGCTGCACCTATCTATCGAGATAATCCTGCGGAAGTTGATGAGGATTATAATAATGTGACAGTGTTAAGTGATAAATATAAGATGTTGAATAAAGTAATTAATCATTGGTCTACTGTGTGGTGCGTCAGAAGCGGCTAATCGACAGAATATTCAACCGGGTGACATTGTGTTAATTGATACTGAGCAACCTCGAACATTGTGGCCTCTGGGTAAGATAGTGACATTATACCCAGACGCTCAGGGTGTTGTCAGGAATGTCAAAGTGTTGTGTCGCGGCCAAGAGAGTTTACGCACCATTAATAAGTTAATCCCCTTAGAATTAAAGGGAGTTCTATCAACTGGGAACGAAAATCTAAGGGAAAGTGACACAAGTGATGTTGAAGACGACACGGACCAGGGGATACCAGAAACAGGGAGTGTGATTCGACCTCCCAGGAAGACAGCTGTTCAGTCCAGGGAGGGCTGGAAGCGCCTGTTGAAAACTGACTCGATTTGATTCGTCTAACAACGAACTCTGCCCGGCCGCAGTGTGGAAAATATTGGTATTTTCCGAAAGTTGTAATTGATAAACTTTCCAATATGAATAGATATCATTAATGTGTTGCTGTTGGCTTAACATTAACTGAAAAGAACCAACGAATTCACACGCATGCGCGAGATGCCTGGGAAGCTGGGCAGGGAGGCGGTAAGGGGAATGGCAGAGAGTGAACAGCGAGCCTACGACCCGATTCAGGTGGTGATGGCCTGTCGAATTTGGAGATTCCGCCCCCAAATCGGATTTAATTACCTCCTTTCGTAATGTGGAGGAATATCCAGTGACGGGGAATATCAAGTGGGACAATCGGTCCAGGAGGTCCAGTAATAGGACAATAATTGTGAAATAAGGTGGCCGCCGCGAGTGAGCGGTCATAGGCCTATTTGAACTGAGTGAAATGACCATACGGCAGGATAAAGTCGTAACCCTGATGCTGGGGAGTTCATCTTAGAAGAGACTGAAATATATTCGATGAACTTTGGGAAATGGTGAATATAGTGAAACCGAGTTGTAAATAATCAGGGGTTGATTGTACGAGCGGGTCTGGCTTGGGTACGCCATACCCCGACCGCCATATTGGATGTGATTGAAATGAACTAACATATCGCAAGTTATCTACTCGAAATTCAAGTATCGAGACTGTGAATGTGTATAAACTAGTGGGGCATTAAGCCAGGATATACGTAATATGTAAAGTTATACGTATAAACAGTACAAAAGGTCGGATTAGTGAGAGGATCTGATTCGCTACCCGACCAACCACATGTTAACTAACGCCCAGTCTCGTGGCGTATAAGAGTGCACGGAAATTAACCTTCCTTGACTCGACGAGACAGCTATTACCATCGCGATCGAATCAGATCGCAGGAGGACGTCAACAACGGAACGACTCCCTCATCTAAAGCTAAGTACTCTGCTTGCGAATTTGTTATTGGCCAATGATATTGTTACGCACAGTAGATGTACTTTAGCTAGGTCAACGATCTACGATACACCGCTATGATGCTGTTAATTAGGTGAGTGATGGTCATGTTAACTTAACTGTGTGTTCTCTACCTCTTCTCCTGTTTGATCAGTTGTTTAATAACCAATACAGTCCACTTAAATTTAACATAACATAATTATAATAAATGATCTTCTCAGATTTATTTATACTGGTCCAGAGTGCAGTGGGTTAACGAGAATATTGAAGGTACCCCTTGGGTGCGGCCAGGAGCGGGTAAAGTTCTCACATACCTTAAAGGGAATGACTGCGGTAAAATTATACGAGTCCGTCATCTCCCTGGGAGTTTGTTTATTGCTAGTGGCGGTGTCCCAGATAGACTTATCTCTCTCAATTCCCCACAGTGGTGATGGTTGTAGTGGTGGTGGTCTTAGTGATGGTGGTTGTAGTGTTGGTTGTTGTAGTGGTTGTGGTTATAGTGGTGGTTGTACTGGTCTCAAATGATGTTTCTCATATTTGCCTGTAGTTAAGAAAGTTGTTGTTATTGGTTGTAGTGGTCTTAAGTAAATGCTGCATCTCATGGTTACCTGTAGTCAGGTAACCATGAGATGGAGGGAAGCAGTGTGGCAGATGTTGCAAATGTATGGAATAAAAGGTAGGTTACTGAAAGCAATGAAGAGTATGTAGGAGAGATAGATTTATAGATGGGGTTGTAAGAGAAGTGAATGCTCGGGTGTTGGCAAGAGGTGTGGGGTTAAAAGAAAGACTAACACAAAATGGGAGCTGTCACAGTTGTTTTTTTCTGATGACACTGTGCTTTTGGGAGATTCTGAAGGGAGAGTTTGGTAGGGTATGTAAAAGAAGAAAATTAAAAGTGAACATGGGTTCACATAGGTGGTCCAGCAACTGGCTCCTCGAATTTAACCCTGCCAAATGCAAAGTCGTGAAGATCGCGGTAGGGCAAAGTAGACCGCAGACAGAGTATAGGGTAGGTGGCCAAGGACTGCAAACCTCACTCAAGGAGAAAGATCTTGGGGTAAGTATAAGACCGAGCACGTCTCTGGAAGCAAACATCAACCAGATAACTGGTGTAGCACATGGGCACCTGGCAAACCTGAGAATAGCGTTCCAATACCTCAGTAAGGAATCGTTCAAGACTCTGTACACCGTGTACGTCAGGCCCATACTGGAGTATGCAGCATCAGTTTGGAACCCACACCTCGTCAAGCACGTCAAGAAATTAGAGAAAGTGCAAAGGTTTGCAACAAGGCTAGTTCCAGAGCTAAGGGGAATGTCCTACAAAGAAAGGTTAAGGGAAATCAGCCTGACGACACTGGAAGACAGGAAGGTTAGGGGAGACATAATAACGGCATACAAAATACTACGTGGGATAAGGTGGACAGAGACAGGATGCTCCAGAGATGGGACACAGAAACAAGGGGTCACAATTGGAAGTTGAAGACTCGGATGAGTCAAAGGGATGTTAGGAAGTATTTCTTCAATCATAGAGTTGTCAGGAAGTGGAATAGTCTAGCAAGTGATATAGTGGAGGCAGGAACCATACATAGCTTTAAGATGAGGTATGATAAAGCTCATGGAGCAGGGAGAGAGAGGACCTAGTAGCGATCAGTGAAGAGGCGAGGCCAGGAGCTGAGTCTCGACCCCTGCAACCACAAATAGGTGAGTATAGGAAAGATTAGCCTTGGTGAGTCTGAGAGTCTTCAAGACTACGGTGCTCTTCATCAACTCCAAGACTGAGGGACTGATTACCTCGTCTTTTGTATAAAATTCTACTGTCTTCACATTATGTCCTTGAATGTGTATTGATAAAGCCACTGGATGGCAAAACATCTACAATAAAGACACCCAGATGTTTTACATGTGTTTAATTCTTCATCTGAGATCAATTGTGGTGGTTGTAGTTGAATTGGTCTTATATTACCACTAAGCACTTGTGGTTGCCTGTATTCATGTAAGTTTGTGGAGGTGGTTGTAGTGGTCTTGATGTATCTACTGACCTCTCATGGACTCTTGAGATCAAGTAAGTTGTGATGGTTAGAACTTACATGCCGGCCGCTCTTGGTGATAGGAAGTCAGGTTAAGTTAGGTAAATAGACACAGATGCAACTGGTGGCCTGGTGGCTAAAGCTCTCGCTTCACACGGCGAGGGTCCAGGTTTGATTCCCCATCAGTAAAATGGGTACCTGGGTGTTAGTGGACTGGTGTGGGTCGCATCCTGGGATGAAACTGATCTAATTTGCCCAAAATGCTCAGCATATGTATGTCATTGATGTCAGCTATGGCTGTATACCTTGTACATGTACTTGTAGTAAATAAATATATTATTATTATTATTATTATTATTGTGGTAATGTTTCACTCTCCAGAAGCCTCTGAAGAGCGAAACATTAAAAGGTCACATTAACTCCATCAGTGTCCATTTAGCTAATATTTTGTCGGTAATTCTATCATTATTACTGAGTATACCTGGAGGGGGGGTTCTGGGATCAAGGCCCCACAGCCCGGTCAGTGACCAGGCTGTTGTTGTGGTGGTAGATTTATCATGCCTGCTGGCCTCTTGGATTTAGTCCTGTAGACTTAAAAATCAATAAATCTTCCTCGCAGAGATAAATGTTTATTTTTTCACCGACACGGTGAAAAAAAATAAACACTAATGCTGTATAATGCAGTACATGAATATATATCATGTGGAGAGTCAGGTGACTCATCACACTATATACGCTCGTGTACTCTTTCCCCAGGTAGATGTGTTTGTGACTTTATAAAGCCACTGTGTACGCGAAACATAGATAAAGGATTGCATTATGCTGTATTTGTGTTTATTTTCCAAACTTTTCTCATTGTGATGCAATAAAAACAAGATAGTAACTAGTCTACTACTGCCCTCACTGTCTTTCAGGGAATGGAAGACTGTATTGTGCTGGACGAGTTGATGGATCAGTTTGACGACGATTTGGCCCTTGTATTGCCAGCCTACTCCAAGCATAGGAACCCTGACGCTGAGGCCATTGTTGACCTTGCTATGTACAACTACATAGAGGTGAGCTTACAATCTGATCATGAGAACATAGGACTACCATGCTTGTCGAAGGACTGATCACCTCACCCTTTGTATATAGTTCTACAATCTTCACATCATGTCCTTATATTAAATTGATAAAACCACTGGATAGCGAAATGTCTACAAATTAAGATACCCAGATGTTGTACATGTAATTCTTCATCAAGAATATAAGAAATAAGGAAAACTGCAGCAGGTCTCCTGGACCATACTAGGTAGGTCTTTCTCAAGACCAAACCCACCTAGAGTATACCTGCAGAGGGTTTCGGGGGTCAACGCCCCTGCGGCCCGGTCTGAGACTAGGACTCGTGGTGGGTCAGGGTCTGATCAGTCAGGCTGTTACTGCTGATCACACGTAAACTGACGTAGGAACCACAGCCCGGCTGGTCAGGTACTGACTTTAGGTGCTTGTCCAGCGTCTTCTTGAAGACTGCCCAACTCATTTTCATTGTGCAAGTACCACTCAAATCCAACCCATCTCATTCATGTAATTATCTAACCTATATTTGAAAGTATCCAATGTTTTAGCTTCAATAACTTTACTAGGCATATTGTTCCAGAGGTAATAATTTGCTCGACCTAGTCTTGTCAAATAAAGAAACCCTTGTAAATAATCTGGAGATCACTGAAGAGCTTGGTGCAAGTGATCACAAATCCATTACTTTTAATATTACATGGGAGTACGAGAATAGGGATAATACGGTAAAAGTTCCTGATTTTCGTTCTGCCGATTATATTGGACTTAGAGAACACCTGTCTAATCTCAACTGGGGTAATCTAGCTAACGATTACGATGAGATCTGCGTTTATGATTTTTTTCTTAATAATGTACAACGTGCACAGAGTATATTTATTCCCCAGAGAGAATTTAGGTCAAATAATAACGATCCCAAATGGATTAACAGGGGGCTAAAACATCTATTAAGGGAGAAAAGAGGATTTTATAGGAGCATCAAAAGATGCGATGTTAACCTTATTGACCAATATGTTCAGTTGAAAAGAGAAGTAAAAAAGGGGATTAGAAAGGCTAAACGTGACTATGAGATTAAGGTTGCTAATGAATCAAAGATTAATCCAAAAGGGTTCTTTCAAGTGTATAGGACGAAGGTGAGGGAAAAGGTAGGACCTCTGAAAATTGGGAATGGACAGCTGACGGATAACGAACTGGAAATGTGTTCTCTATTTAATGACTATTTTTTGTCAGTCTTTACACAAGAAGACGTAAATGAGATTCCAAAAATTAACAATTATTCAGTTCCTGAAGAATTCAAGTTAACTAATATTACTGTCTCGAGGGACATGGTTATCAAACAGATAGATAAACTGAAGCAAAATAAGTCCCCGGGACCCGACGAGTTGTTTTCCAGGGTACTTAAAGAATGCAAGATGGAACTTAGTCAGCCATTAACGAATGTGTTTAATACGTCCATCCTAACTGGTGCTGTGCCAGAGATGTGGAAGATAGCTAATGTAGTTCCTATATTCAAATCAGGGGATAAGTCAATTCCATCAAATTACCATCCAATAAGCCTCACATCTATAGTAGGCAAATTATTAGAGTCAATTATAGCTGATATTATTAGAAGTCACCTTGAAGAACATACTTTGATTAATGAATCTCAGCATGGGTTCACGAGAGGTCGTTCCTGCCTGACAAATTTACTGACGTTTTTCAATAAAACATTTGAGGCAGTAGACAGTGATAAAGAATATGATATAGATTACTTGGATTTCAGTAAGGCCTTCGATAGAGTACCTCACAAGAGACTCTTAAGAAAGGTGGCAGCTCATGGTATAGGAGGTAAAGTTCTAGCATGGATAGAGGCATGGCTTACCAATAGAAAGCAGAGAGTTTCCATTAATGGGGTCAAATCTGAATGGGGATTAGTCACTAGTGGCGTTCCACAAGGATCAGTTTTAGGCCCATTGTTGTTCATAATTTACATAAATGACCTTGATGAAGGAATTGCAAGTGACATGAGTAAATTTGCTGATGATATAAAAATAGGCCGTATGATTCATTCTGAGGAGGATACCAGTGAACTCCAGGAGGATTTGGACAAATTAATGTCTTGGTCTGAAAAGTGGCAGATGAAGTTCAATGTGGACAAGTGTAAGGTGCTAGTCCTTGGTAATGAAAATATCCCTCGAATTTATAAACTAGGTGAAGTAGAGCTTGATCATACAGAATGTGAAAAAGACTTGGGAGTCATTGTAAGCAAAAATCTAAAGCCAAGACAACAGTGCCTAAGTGTGCACAATAAGGCTAACAGATTACTAGGATTTATTTCAAGAAGTATAAGCAACAGAAGTCCAAAAGTTATTTTACAGCTCTATACATCACTAGTGAGACCTCATTTGGATTATGCAGCTCAGTTTTGGTCTCCTTACTACATGATAGATATAGATTCATTGGAGAACATACAAAGAAGAATGACTAAAATGATTTACAGTATAAGAAATCTCCCGTATAAAGATAGACTTAGAGCGTTGAATCTCCACTCTCTGGAGAGACGTAGAATGAGGGGAGATATCATCGAGGTGTACAAGTGGATGATGGGCATAAACAAAGGAGATATTAATAAAATACTGAGGATATCGAACCAACTAAGAACCAGAAATAACGGATTTAAATTGGATAAATTTAGATTTAGAAAGGACATAGGCAAGTACTGGTTTTCGAACAGAGTTGTAGATGCATGGAACAATCTTCCGAGTAGGGTGATAGAGGCTAGGACCTTGGGTGGCTTTAAAAAGAGATTGGACAGATATACGAGTGGGAGAGGCTGGATTTGATTGGTGTCATGAGTACGGGAGTAAATTCTTAGGTAGTGGTGGTTTTGATAAGGACCTGCCTTGTATGGGCCAGTAGGCCTTCTGCAGTGTTCCTCCATTCTTATGTTCTTATGTTCTAAATCTAAAGTTATCCAATTTGAATCCATTTCGAGTTCTTGATAAATAAGACACTTGTGCAATACTTGGGAATACTTATTATGGGAACGTTTCACCAGCCAGTGGCTTCTTCAGTCCAATCCAGAGAAACTGTGGAAGATGAGGAGGAGTTTGAGATATTCAGTCCCTCAGCCTAGAGTCGATGTGTTTAGTCCATCAGTCTTGATAATAAAAAAAAACAGTGAATACAAAGAAGGCAGCAGAAGCAGTAGAGATGTAAAGATGATGTAATAAGTCCATCACCATCCAAGACGTAGTTTTGAGGTGGTCAGTCCCTCAGCCTGTTTCTGCTGCCTCATTTGTATTCAACTGAATAAAGTTACCTGACTGTTGTACATATATGTCTTCCTTATTTGTGTGCTAGTCATCTGTTATGGGTTGCATCATGGAGGATGGTGCACATTATGGATGGTGCTCATTTTGGATGGTGCTAAGCTTCGAAATGAGCTGAGGTAAGATAAATTATAATAGCTCATAGCCCATAAATTCAAAGTATCCAAGAAAGTCTTAGTAACTTCAATAATATTATCAATCCTCTTTAAGATGCGGTCGCTGGTCAACTCTAAACTTTTCCTGCTGCGGAAGAAATTGGATGACATACTGAATCGCCTCCTTCCCAGGACGTGGGTGCCTCTGTACACCATGGTTACCTTCTCCCGGGAGAGATACCATGTCTGTATTGCGAAGAGGAAGTGTCAAGATAAGGTGAGATCTCTAAAGTAAAATAAAATACTTTATTGAGACATTGTACAATTATATATGGTAGACCTAGTTATACATAGTTATTACTTAGTTATTAATGAGATGTATATTATATATATTATGTATATTGTATATTTATATATTATGTTTCTAAAATCTCTGGATGATAGAATGTTTATGGCTGTTGCATCTCTGTATACAGCAAATATTCTCAAACTTCAATTTTTATAGAATTCAGACAATAACTTGCCCTCTAAGATGAGAGCACTTGCCTCTTGATGTCAGATAGCAGACACACTTTTTCCTTCATTCTTGTCAGGTATATTCAACTACAGTATATGTATTATTATACAAGTATAGTGTGATATATCTTAACTGAACTTAACTGTCTGAAATTATTGCATAAAAATAAGTATTTAAATTTTGCCAGTTTCTCTGTAAAACAAAGTAAATTGGGACGAGCAGACCAAAATAAATCCAAACGTTCTCTAAGATTTACCAGCATTGAAGGTTTAAGTATGTAAATAAGTAATCAAGTAAGATTCATTTTTGATCAGAAGAAACTGTCTTCATTTATTCCAGAAGACCTACCTGGAGTTCATTACTTTTGTAACTTCTTCAGCTATCAAAACTTTGGGACCCAGTTCCTGAACCCATTATGTACCTCTGTAATCTTTTGATTACCACCCACACCATGGGTATGGGGTGCATAATAAAGATATTAAACTTGCTAAACTAATTGATTAATAAAATTGACATAGAAAGTACACAACCAAAAAACAAGGCAATCCTTCCATTGTGGAAAACACATCAACACAAAGTTTACAGCCGACCGGAAGAGTCATTCTTCAGTTAGTGAAGAAAATCCACCATACAGTGCCTGTGGAATGTGATGCATTCGGATTTGATCCAAGCAAGGGAAGGATAAGTCCAGTTCCTTGGATCAAGAGCCCCTCACCAACATCAAGGCAAAATAATGCAGTATTGTAAAATAATACTCTTAATATCGAGATTAAAAGTAACAAATTTCACCTACACTCTCCATTAACAACACCAGCCTTCTGCTAAGTAGGATAAACCACTGTTGAAAGTTTGAAGCCAATTAGAAGTGTTCTCCAGTTATCTTTATTCTGAAACGTTTCGCCTACATGGTAGGCTTCTTCTGTCGAGTACAGAAAAGTTGGCAGAAGCAGTAGAGATGTGAAGACGATGTAATCAGTCCATCACCCTTGAAGACGTAGTTGGTCAGACGTAACTATGTCTTCGCATCTCTACTGCTTCTGCCAACTTTTCTGTACTCGACTTACCTTATACATACCTTACCTTGTACCTTTGAAGAGTTTTGAGAGTTTCTCTACTCTCTGCGCCCGGCCATGGGCCAGGCTCGTCTGGTGCTTGCCTGGTCAACCAGGCTGTTGCTGCTGGAGGCCCGCTGCCCCACATATCCGTCACAGCCTGGTTGATCTGGCACCTGGTGAAGATATTTATCCAGTTTCCTCTTAAAGGTTTCTACATTTGTTCCAGCCGTGTTTCGGATATCTTCTGGTAAGATGTTGAATAGTCTGGGACCCCGGATGTTGATACAGTGCTCCCTTATTGTCCCCACCGCACCCCTGCTCCTCACTGGGTTTATTTTACATTTCCTCCCATATCTCTCACTCCAGTATGTTGTTATGGCAGTGTGCAGATTTGGGACCAGGCCCTCAAGTACTTTCCAGGTATATATTATCATATATCTCTCTCTCTCTCCTCCGCTCCAATGAGTACATGTTCAAGACTTGAAGGCGTTCCCAATAATTTAGATGTTTCACTGGCTCAATGTGAGCCGTAAACGATCTCTGGATTTGTTCCAGCTCTGAAATTTCTCCTGCTTTGAACGGAGCCGTCAGCACTGAGCAGTATTCTAAGTGAGGGAGCACTAGCGAAGAAACCTACCATGTAGGCTGTTAATAACATGACGGATTACTGTATCACACTTTCCCTTTGTTACAGATACTGAGCAACTTGGTCAAGGTTGTTGGTGTGGCTGGTATTGCTGGAGGTTTACTGCTGACCAAGACCGAGACTTTTCACTCCTTGTCCTGTGCTCTCTTAACACACCTAACAAGACTCGCCACCAAAACCTGGGCCATTGCAGCACGCTGACACTCCTCATTACTGCTGTCGTTCACAAGACACCAAGATTAATGCTCAAACTGCTTGCATCATCAGTGTAATCCAAGAATGCTTACTCCTTTGTTTATGCTGGATATTATGTCGCAGAAAACAATTGTCCTGTTTCCTGATGAACCTTACCTAACCTAACCATTATTTGATCTTATTGGGTTATTTTAGGTAAAATATACATGTTGCACTGTAATTTTGTGCTGTTTTTATACTATGAATGAAATTTCAAAGAAAAATTATTATAAATGGCTAAATATCACCCTGCTTATGTATACCCTTGCAAAGTGCTGCTCATTACATACATAATTCGATAATAAAAAATTTTGTGTTAGTTATTCCTACAGTCGGGTACCTATAATTCCTTACCTGATTTCTTCTTACTCCAAGAATTTTGCTCCAGCATTTTTTAATTAGAATTTGAGAATACGTCCTCCGATTGTTTTTTCCTGGCACACTTCTTTAGACAGAGAAGCGCTTAGCGCTGGTGGACATCTGAATGACAAACATTACACTATACCTGGAGAGGGATTTGGGATCAATGCCCCTGGGGCCCGGTCTGTGACCAGGCCTTGTGGTGGATCTGTGCCTGATCAACCAGGCTGTTACTGTTGGCCACACACAACCCAACATACGAACCATAGCCCGGCTGGTCAGGTACTGACTTTAGGTGCTTGTCCAGTGCCTTCTTGAAGACAGCCAGGGGTCTATTGGTAATCCCCCTTACAACAACAAAAAAATAATGTTTGTTGCTGAGATAAATGTAAGTGTTCTTATATAATATCAACAGCATGATTGTTCCATGTTCAAAGTCACAATTGAGCTGGCACATCAGGATTTTTAGTTACTGGAAAACATAATTTAAAGAATTGTTTATTTATTAATCATGGTCGATAAAAAATTGCAACACAGGTAATATAATGAGGCATTAAAAACAAATTTGCTGTTATAAAGTAACTGATAAAGAATGTTTCAAAAATATTAAGCAACGTATTCTTGCTGGAAATAGAAAATATTTAAAAATGTTTTAAGCATTTGACTTTACTCTTATGAATAACAGTGGTGTGTCTCTGAAGACACCAACAGTAGTCTACCATCATAACAGTGGTGTGTCTCTGAAGACACCAACAGTAGTCTACCATCATAACAGTGGTGTGTCTCTGAAGACACCAACAGTAGTCTACCATCATAACAGTGGTGTCTCTCTGAAGACACCAACAGTAGTCTACCATCATAACAGTGGTGTGTCTCTGAAGACACCAACAGTAGTCTACCATCATAACAGTGGTGTCTCTCTGAAGACACCAACAGTAGTCTACCATCATAACAGTGGTGTTGTGGGGAATTTTGAATTCCCCGCCGTTATTCCTAAGACTTGATGGTTGTAAGGACTTTAAAGTTTAGGAGGCTTGTAACATGATATGTAGGTATACATGCAAAGCAACCATGGGGGAGCTGAATGACAGCTCTAGACCTTTCATATTACAATCAACACATCTTCAGGAACTTATAATGTAGAAAAGAGGAGGTCCAAGAAAACACAATCACAGGAAGCGTCCTTGCTCCAGCAAGGGTGAGGAGCTCTTGATCTAGGGAATTGGATCTGTGCTCCAGTTCCCTAAATTGAGCCTGAATACCTTCCATCTCCCCCCACATGAGCTGTATAGTCCTGTGGGTTTAGCGCTCCCCATGATTATAATATAATCAGCAAGGACGCTTCCTGTGATCATATTTGCTACCTTAAATTGCTCAAAAATGTGTCAATATTTTGATGTAAGTCTCATTTGTGTAGGATAATTCTAAGTTTAGTCATTGTAATTACAAGAAATGAGATTATTTCGCACCCATGTAATGAAGGTCGGCCGTAATTGGGCTTGGAGTGAAAATAAACATAGCAGTAATCTTTGAATTATATTTTCCTTCAACAATTATAAGTAGAGATAAGATAAGATTTCTTCAGATTTTTAACCCCGGAGGGTTAGCCACCCAGGATAACCCAAGAAAGTCAGTGCGTCATTGAGGACTGTCTGTCTTATTTCCATTGGGGTCCTCAATCTTGTCCCCCAGGATGCGAGCCACACCAGTCGACTAACACCCAGGTACCTATTTCCTGCTAGGTGAGCATGAAAACAGGTGTAAGGAAACACGTTGAAATGTTTCCACCCAGCCGTGAATCGAACCTGGGCCCTCCGTGTGTGAAGCGAGAGTAGCCACCAGGCCACCGGGGCCACCCGGAGTTTGAAAAATCAGTGTACAACACGGTAATTAAGGCAACAGCAACAGCCAGAGACAGTTGGTCCCAACTACTGGACCACTATGAAATAGTTTTGGATGCTCTGGAGGACAAACAAAATGCAGATGTAGTGTCTACCTGGAGTCTACCTGGAGAGAATTCCAGGGGTCAACGCCCCCGCGGCCCGGTCCGTGACCAGGCCTCTTGTTGGACCAGAGCCTGATCAACCAGGCTGTTACTGCTGGCCGCACGCAGTCCAACGTACGAACCACAGCCCGGCTGATCAGGTACCGACTTGAGGTGCCTGTCCAGTGCCTGCTTGAAGACAGCCAGGGGCTTGTTGGTAATCCCCCTGATGTATGCTGGGAGGCAGTTGAACAATCTTGGGCCCCTCACACTTATTGTGTTGTCCCTCAACGTGCTAGTGGCACCCCTGCTCTTCATTGGGGGAATGTTACATCGCCTGCCGAGTCTTTTGCTTTCGTAGGGAGTGATTTTTGTGTGCAAGTTTGGTACTAAGCCCTCGAGAATTTTCCATGTGTATATAATAATGTATCTCTCCCGCCTGCGTTCTAGAGAGTACAGGTTTAGGAACTTCAAGCGTTCCCAGTAGTTGAGGTGGTTTATCGCACTTATGCGTGCCGTGAAGGTTCTCTGCACATTTTCAAGGTCAGCAATTTCACCCGCCTTGAAAGGTGCAGTTAGTGTGCAGCAATATTCCAGCCTAGATAGAACAAGCGATCTGTAAAGTGTCAACATGGGCTTGGCATCCCTGGTTTTGAAGGTTCTCATTATCCATCCTGTCATTTTTCGAGCAGATGCAATTGCTACATTGTTATGGTCCTTGAAGGTGAGATCCTCTGACATGAACACTCCCAGGTCTTTGACATTAGTTTTTCGCTCTATTGTGTGGTTGGAATTAGTTTTGTACTCCGATGAGATTTTAATTTCTTCACGTTTTCCGTATCTGAGTAATTGAAATTTCTCATCATTGAACTTCATATTGTTTTCTGCAGCCCATTTAAAGATTTGGTTTATGTCTGCTTGGAGTCTTGCAGTGTCTTCAACGGTGGACACTGTCATACAGATTCGGGTGTCATCTGCAAAGGAAGACACAGCACTGTGGCTTATATCCCTGTCAATGTCTGATATGAGGATGAGGAATAGGATGGGAGCAAGTACTGTGCCTTGTGGAACAGAGCTTTTCACAGTAGCTGCCTCAGACTTTACTCTGTTGACTACTACTCTTTGTGTTCTATGTGTTAGGAAATTATAAATCCATCTACCAACTTTTCCTGTTATTCCTTTATCACGCATTTTGTGTGCTATTACACCATGGTCACACTTGTCAAAGGCTTTTGCAAAATCTGTGTATATAACATCTGCATTCTGTTTATCTTCTAGAGCATCCAGGACCTTGTCGTAGTGGTCCAGTAGTTGGGACAGACAGGAGCGGCCTGCTCTAAACCCATGCTGTCCTGGGTTGTGCAATTGATGGGTATCAAGATGGGTGGCGATCTTGCTTCTTAGAACCCTTTCAAAGATTTTTATGATATGGGACGTTAGCGCAATTGGTCTGTAGTTCTTTGCTATTGCTTAGAACTACAGACCAATTGCGCTAACGTCCCATATCATAAAAATCTTTGAAAGGGTTCTAAGAAGCAAGATCGCCACCCATCTTGATACCCATCAATTGCACAACCCAGGACAGCATGGGTTTAGAGCAGGCCGCTCCTGTCTGTCCCAACTACTGGACCACTACGACAAGGTCCTGGATGCTCTAGAAGATAAACAGAATGCAGATGTTATATACACAGATTTTGCAAAATCGCCACCCATCTTGATACCCATCAATTGAAATTTCTCATCATTGAACTTCATATTGTTTTCTGCAGCCCATTTAAAGATTTGGTTTATGTCTGCTTGGAGTCTTGCAGTGTCTTCAACGGTGGACACTGTCATACAGATTCGGGTGTCATCTGCAAAGGAAGACACAGCACTGTGGCTTATATCCCTGTCAATGTCTGATATGAGGATGAGGAATAGGATGGGAGCAAGTACTGTGCCTTGTGGAACAGAGCTTTTCACAGTAGCTGCCTCAGACTTTACTCTGTTGACTACTACTCTTTGTGTTCTATGTGTTAGGAAATTATAAATCCATCTACCAACTTTTCCTGTTATTCCTTTATCACGCATTTTGTGTGCTATTACACCATGGTCACACTTGTCAAAGGCTTTTGCAAAATCTGTGTATATAACATCTGCATTCTGTTTATCTTCTAGAGCATCCAGGACCTTGTCGTAGTGGTCCAGTAGTTGGGACAGACAGGAGCGGCCTGCTCTAAACCCATGCTGTCCTGGGTTGTGCAATTGATGGGTATCAAGATGGTGGCGATCTTGCTTTTAGAACCCTTTCAAAGATTTTTATGATATGGGACGTTAGCGCAATTGGTCTGTAGTTCTTTGCTATTGCTTAGAACTACAGACCAATGCCTAACGTCCCATATCATAAAAATCTTTGAAAGGGTTCTAAGAAGCAAGATCGCCACCATCTTGATACCCATCATTGCACACCAGGACAGCATGGTTTAGAGCAGGCGCTCCTGTCTGTCCCAACTACTGGACCACTACGACAAGGTCCTGATGCTCTAGAAGATAAACAGAATGCAGATGTTATATACACAGATTTGCAAAATCCCACCCATCTTGATACTCATCAATTGAAATTTCTCATCATTGAACTTCATATTGTTTTCTGCAGCCCATTTAAAGATTTGGTTTATGTCTGCTTGGAGTCTTGCAGTGTCTTCAACGGTGGACACTGTCATACAGATTCGGGTGTCATCTGCGAAGGAAGACACAGCACTGTGGCTTATATCCCTGTCAATGTCTGATATGAGGATGAGGAATAGGATGGGAGCAAGTACTGTGCCTTGTGGAACAGAGCTTTTCACAGTAGCTGCCTCAGACTTTACTCTGTTGACTACTACTCTTTGTGTTCTATGTGTTAGGAAATTATAAATCCATCTACCAACTTTTCCTGTTATTCCTTTATCACGCATTTTGTGTGCTATTACACCATGGTCACACTTGTCAAGGCTTTTGCAAAATCTGTGTATATAACATCTGCATTCTGTTTATCTTCTAGGCATCCAGGACCTTGTCGTAGTGGTCCAGTAGTTGGGACAGACAGGGCGGCCTGCTCTAACCCATGCTGTCCTGGGTTGTGCAATTGATGGGTATCAAGATGGGTGGCGATCTTGTCTTAGAACCTTTCAAAGATTTTATGATATGGGAGTTGCATTGGTCTGTAGTTCTTTGCTATTGCTTAGAACTACAGACCAATGCGCTAACGTCCCATACATAAAATCTTGAAAGGTTCAAGCAGATCGCCACATCTTGATACCCATCAATTGCACAACCAGGACAGCTGAGTTTAGAGCAGGCCGCTCCTGTCTGTCCCAACTACTGGACCACTACGACAAGGTCCTGATGCTCTAGAAGATAAACAGAATGCAGATGTTATATACACAGATTTTGCAAAATCCCACCATCTTGATACCCATCAATTGAAATTTCTCATCATTGAACTTCATATTGTTTTCTGCAGCCCATTTAAAGATTTGGTTTATGTCTGCTTGGAGTCTTGCAGTGTCTTCAACGGTGGACACTGTCATACAGATTCGGGTGTCATCTGCAAAGGAAGACACAGCACTGTGGCTTATATCCCTGTCAATGTCTGATATGAGGATGAGGAATAGGATGGGAGCAAGTACTGTGCCTTGTGGAACAGAGCTTTTCACAGTAGCTGCCTCAGACTTTACTCTGTTGACTACTACTCTTTGTGTTCTATGTGTTAGGAAATTATAAATCCATCTACCAACTTTTCCTGTTATTCCTTTATCACGCATTTTGTGTGCTATTACACCATGGTCACACTTGTCAAAGGCTTTTGCAAAATCTGTGTATATAACATCTGCATTCTGTTTATCTTCTAGAGCATCCAGGACCTTGTCGTAGTGGTCCAGTAGTTGGGACAGACAGGAGCGGCCTGCTCTAAACCCATGCTGTCCTGGGTTGTGCAATTGATGGGTATCAAGATGGGTGGCGATCTTGCTTCTTAGAACCCTTTCAAAGATTTTTATGATATGGGACGTTAGCGCAATTGGTCTGTAGTTCTTTGCTATTGCTTAGAACTACAGACCAATTGTGAAAGCCTTCAACAAGTGCGATCATGGTGGAATAGTAGGGTTAGGCCTCATCTAGATTATGCTGCACAGTTTTGGTCACCGTATTACAGAATGGATATAAATGCTCTGGAAAACGTACAAAGGAGGATGACTAAGTTGATCCCATGTATCAGAAATCTTGCCTATGAGGATAGACTAAGGGCCCTGAATCTGCACTCTCTAGAAAGGCGTAGAATTAGGGGCGATATGATTGAGGTGTATAAATGGAAAACAGGAATAAATAAAGGGGATGTAAATAGCGTGCTAAAAATATCTTGTATTGACAGGACACGCAGCAATGGCTTTAAGTTGGATAAATTCAGATTCAGGAAGGATATAGGAAAGCATTGGTTTGGTAATAGAGTTGTCGATGAGTGGAACAAACTCCCGATTACAGTTATAGAGGCTAAAACGTTGTGTAGTTTTAAAAATAGGCTAGATAAATATATGAGTGGGTGCGGGTGGGTGTGAGTTGGTCCTGACTAGCTTGTGCTACTAGGTCAGATGCCGTGCTCCTTCCTTAAGTGAATGTAACCTGACCTGGCTGGGTCGGGGCATTGGCTTAAGCCGGTGGGAGACTTGGACCTGCCTCGCATGGGCCAGTAGGCCTGCTGCAGTGTTCCTTCTTTCTTATGTTCTTAAAATGCATGATAAATGAATAACAGGAAAAGTTGGTAGATGGATCTATAACTTTCTAACAAATAGAACACAAAGAGTAGTAGTAAACAGAGTAAAGTCTGAGGCAGCTACAGTGAAAAGCTCTGTTCCACAAGGCACAGTACTGGCCCCCATCCTGTTCCTCATCGTCATATCTGATATAGAGATGTAAGCCACAGCACCTTGTCTTTCTGGATGACACCCGAATTTGCATGACAGTGTCATCCATCAAAAACACCGCAAGTCTCCAATCGGACATCAACCAAATCTTTAAATGGGCCGCAGAAAACAATATGAAGTTCAATGAAGACAAATTTCAATTACTCTGCTCTGGAAAACTCTAGGACATTAAAATTTTATCGGAGTATAAAATAAATTCTAACCACACAATGGAGCGAAAAACTAATGTGAAGGATATGGGAGTGATAATGTCAGAGGATCTCACTAGGTAAGTGGCCATGGAGATGGACTACGCATCTCCCAGTACTATTTCAACCCATGCAACATCGAGCCTGAGCACTACTACTTGATCACTCCATGTTGGACTTGCTTCTTCTATACCCACATCACCAAGGATTGCTCCCTCAAGAATAAAAAGCTCTGTTCCATCTGCAGTACTGATGCCACACACCTTTTTAATGTCCCAAGACTGATCAGCCTAAATTGTAAAGGTGACCACCACACTCTTGCTGCCAGATGCTCCATGTGGAAGGTCATCGCTACTAAGAAAACGAATCCCAGAATTTTAGTTTATTTTCTTTATTATGCACCCTATGCCCAGCTCGACTGCAGCGCTGTATGACCCCTGTGGTTTAGCGCTTCTATTTGATTATAATAATAATCCCAGCTCGATTCCTGGCGCACTCAGCTCACACATTGAAGTCTGTGGTTCAATCTCCGGTTCGGGTGGAAACATTAATAAAGTAAAGTAGTAAAGGTTTATTTCTTGTAAAGGTTACGATATGTAATTACAATTTAGGTTTGCTAAGTACACCAGTCAGTCCATCTATCATCATTCTATCATGCAGGAGGAGCCACATGTCTATGGTGCATCCAACAAAATAAGCAGACTCTTGGATGTCACTACCGCCCGCCTCCGGCTGGGTTACAAGTATCTTTGGCAGGTTAAATCACCACCACCAGATGTAGACCAAACAAGATGTAAACTTTGCCAGTTGGATTATTGTCACACCCTGCGTCATTATGTACTGGAGTGCGATAAAATTAATGAATTCAGAGACTACTCATTCAGAAATGTTCAAGATATGTCAAAGTATTTTATCCACTGTGGTATATTACAGACCATTCTGGAAAAATACCCTGACTTTGCTCCCTGTAAATAAAGCATTGACACGTGTGTGTGTGTGTGTATGTACATGTGTGTATGTGTATGTGTGTATGTATATACATGTATGCGTGTGTATGTGTATATGTATATGTGTGTGTGTGTGACCCAACAATTAAAATTTACACCAATAACTCATTACAGTTGTGGCTGGGTGTAGACTAATAGATTGCTCATTGCTTTATAATTTGTTCATGAGTGCAACCATGTACAGACGTAAGTAAATTTACTTACATGATTCATTACCTTGTAACTAGTGAATTAATTACCATTGTACCTTGTTCAGCTATCAAAACTTTGGGGCCCAGTCTCTGGACCCTATATATACCTCTGTAATCTGCAAATACCTTTGTAACTTGTCATGATTGTGACCATCTGAGTTCATTACCTTTGTAACTTGCTCAGCTATCAAACTTTGAGGTCCAGTCCCTGGACCCATTATGTACCTCTGTAATCTTTTGACTACCGCCCACAGGATGGGTATGGGGTGCATAATAAAGATATCAAACTAACAAACTAAACTAAGTAGAAAGAAAGCCATTATCATGCTGGAGCATTTCGGGCAGACTAATCCTAATACATAGTAACTACTTAAAACTAGACAAGATGATAGTACATACATAGTAATTTCTTAAAACTAGACAAGTGGTTTACTTGATTACAATCATATTTAATCTTAATACTAATGCCAGGTAGTCAAGGTAGAAGCTTCTAAGGATAATAATCTTGAAGTTGTACATAATAAACAATATTACAATTAATGGTTCAGACAGTAATATTTCATGGACTGGCAGAAGTTTAAAAGTATAGAGGTCACATAAAATAACTAGTTAGTTGATTTGGTTAGTATTGAGAGATAAGATGATTTTTTAGCAAAGTCCTAAATTTATAAGTGTTTCCTTAAGACAGTTGCTGTCCATGTTCACCTATCGGTAAAAGAGGTACCTGGGTGTTAGTGGACTGGTGTGGGTTGCATCCTGGGTAAGTAAGTTTATTCAGGTATACACAAATACAGTTACATAGATTATCATACATAGCAGCATATGTGTAGAGAACAAAATTGACAAAATTTGCCCGAAATGCTCTGCATAACAAGCCGCTTTCTGTATAGTAGTATTATAGAAATTTTGTCTTTGGACTGCCTCCTTGTAAGCTACCCTCTGGCAAGCACTGTTGACACCGACACTTTGAGATGCTTCTCTCAGACTTACAAGTGGCTTATGGAACAGAATTTCTAGCTGACTGCAGTCGAAAGAATTCCCCACCTACATGCATGACTAACAAGGGGTTTAACTTACTTGATGGTGTAGAATATGTCTCTCTGTATTCCAAATTCCCTAAGCTTTAGTCCTCTATGGACTCTCCCCTTGAAAGACGCGTGCCGGGAAGACTTAATTCTGCAAGATTCATGTGGTATTAGTGTCTTGCCCTAACTCAGAAATCCCAAACTCAAAGGGGGTTATCCTCTAAGCAATATCTAAGCAGTATGGGACACTAGCTTCCAGACTTGAACTTAAGAGACGACGCTGGTACATACCAATATAATAGCGTCCGTCTGCTTGAGACCCACAGATAAACTCACTAACGTTTCCCCCAGAAAACTGGCCAGATACTGAGAGAAAGGAAGTTATAGTCTTACTGTAATGGGTCTGGATGGAGAAAGATATCCACAGTACTTCGGGATGTTTCCTCCGAGTCCCCAGGACAGATGTTGGGAGTCACGTGGGGAATGCTGCCCTGGTCGCAGCACTTGTTCACTCATTGAAGTCTGGTCTGAGAAGGACCCAGGTCACGCGTCGTGAGTCCCACACTGCTTGACCTCAGCATGGGATTGCCATTTCTCTTTGGCTAACATAACCTAATGTTCGTCTATTTAAGGCTTAAACCTACCTATGTTAAGGTGCTAGAACTACATTATTAATATCTAACGTTGCCTCAATAATCCTAATATTAGTTACTAACTATAAACTTACCTAGGCCTTCCTTGGGGAGTAAATCTATCAATTAACGACTAACAAGCTTACTCTCAATACTGACAAGACCTACTTCAGTTTGAAAACAAAGCCACAAATGTTCCACTTAACATAATGCTCAATGGTACACCCATCACAAGACTCACAGAGGGAAAATTCCTAGGAATCCACCTTGACAGTAGCCTTAAATTCCAAACACATATACAACAAATTTCCAAGAAAATCTCAAAGACAGTAGGCATATTATCAAAGATACGCTATTATGTACCACAATCAGCTCTCCTTGCACTATATCATTCACTTATCTACCCGTATCTCACCTATGGAATCTGTGCATGGGGATCAACAACGTTAAATCACCTTAGACCACTCATAACACAACAAAAGGCCGCAGTCAGAATGATAACAAATTCCCACTCTAGACAGCATACTCCACCAATATTCAAAAGTCTCAAACTACTCACCGTAAAGAACATTCATACTTACTCTTGTGCCTACTACATATATAAAACTTTACACTCTAATATAAACCCTCTGCTCAAAACTCTCCTCACCAACTTTAATAGGACCATGACCACAACACAAGACACAGATCACTTTTTGATATACCCCGTGTTCATATCAACCTATGTAAAAATTCTATGCACATAAAGGGCCCCAGAATCTGGAATTTATTACCAGTAAATATTAAGATAATCTTGTCTGAAAATCAATTTAAGACTCGACTCAAAAACCACCTACTCACCCAAAACTAAATGATCATACTATAAACTACTTTGAAAAATGCTCATTATTACTTTCCTATACAATAATCTCAATTTTTAATAATATGTTACTATTATGTTACCCCCTACTCATATTATAAGTTAATGTCAAAAATGCTCAATGTTATTTTCCTTAAGATAATCTCAATTCCATATTATCATTCAAGAATCTTAACACCTGTAACAATCTAATATCATTATATAATAATTTAAACAGTAAAATTTCATCATATTGTAATTTTGAAAACAAATTTTTAACTAGAATAAACTCAATAAATTTCTCTAATATTAAGTACATAGTTTTTAAGTTACTAGATTAAGCTGCCCCTAATGCCATGGCATGTCAGTGGCTCTCCTTGCACTCAATTTACATTGTAACTACCGATACCTATGTAATCTACAATCTGCAATGAAATAAAACTTTAATTTACTTTACTTTACTTTAACATGTGTTATCTCTCTACCTCCGCCAACTACTGTTTGTTTGGGTGGGTGTGTGGGTTCATAAACTCCGAGGACCTGTCCGTGGTATGTTTAAGGCTCCATACGGCTCACTTACCCTGTGGAACTTTTAGCAATGAAGTAAGTTTCCACAAGCATGTCACTGATGTCAGCTAGGCCTGTATACCATGTACATGTACTTGTAGAAATAAAGATTATATTATATTATTATTATTATTCTGTGGGAGGTAGTCAAAAAATTACAGAGGTATAGACCCCTGGCTGTCTTCAAGAAGGCGCTGGACAGGCACCTAAAGTCAATACCTGACCAGCTGGGTTGTGGTTCGTACGTCGGGTTGCGTGCGGCCAACAGTAACAGCCTGGTTGATCAGGCCCTGATCCACCATGAGGTCTGGTCACAGACCGGGCCGCGGGGGCGTTGACCCCTGGAACCCTCCCCAGGTATACTCCAGGTACGTAATTGGTCCAGGGACTACCTCAAAGTTACAGTGGTAATGAACTATGTACATGTTTATATCTGGTTTTAGTAGTAATGAGTTATTTATGGAGACATGAATTAGGTCCAGAAGAATCAGACCTCCAGCGAAGACTCGTACGCTGCTATCACACAAGATTTTTTTTTTAGATTTTGCCACCGAAGTGGCTAGTTTATTGTGCACGCCATATCCATCCTGTGGACGCTAGCGCAAAAGCATATGGATACACAAAAGGCCTAGGAACTAGGCTCCAAAAGGGTTAACAATTGTACATTTGGATTTATATCTACAGTTCACTTATCTGTTACAAGCAAATTTAGGAAATTTGCTTAGTATATCTGGTATCTTATTTTCATTAATAAGATATCTTGACATGTCACATAGGTTATTATACTGTCTATTTCTGTATTCCTCAATAAGTGGACAATTAAGCACATAGTGTTCAAGACAGTGACCATATGCCTGATCAGATAATTTGCATTTAGTTTGATCATTATCTGTGTGTCTCCCAAACTGCCAGAAGTACTTGTAGCCAAGCCTAAGCCTGGCCACTACAACATCAGTCAGTATTTGTAACCAAGCCTAAGCCTGGCCAGTACAACATCAGTCAGTACTTGTAACCAAGCCTAAGCCTGGCCACTACATCAGTCAGTACTTGTAACCAAGCCTAAGCCTGGCCACTACAACATCAGTCAGTACTTGTAACCAAGCCTAAGCCTGGCCACTACAACATCAGTCAGTCTGTTCACATTGCAAGTTAATAATAATAATAATAATAATAATAATTTTTATTTAGACATGATACAAAGATGTACTACATAGTTCTAGGTATAAATGGGGTGTCCATGCCAAAAGCCCCTAATATGCTGAGCATTGTGGGCATTCTTAAAATTAATTAACAGTAGACTACATGGTTAAAAATTATGGTTGATAATTTACAAAATAAGTGTAATTGTGTATTTGAGTTGTGAAATTTGAATATAAGTTGAACATAATAATTTATTAATTGCAGCAATGCAATTAATTAAATCAGATCAAACAAATTAAAACAATTAGTTGTATTACAATTACAGTTTATATGGTCATTAGATAAGTTACAAAGAGTACAATGCTATACAAACAGAGTTAGCTCAGTATGCATTATTTATAACAGGTTTTTGCATTTAAGTGATTAATCAACTTTGTTGATTATCTGTGTTCATGTTATCATAGTGGGTTATAGATCTACTCAGGCTTCTAATTTTTTTTTTATATTTTATTTATAAAACACATACAGGTACATTAACAACAAACTTTGCAACACTATACAAAACATTAACATTATATAGTGACAATGATACAAAGAAAATTCGTATCTGAGACCACTCCACTTGTGGTGTCTGAACATAACCACTTAAAAACTAACATCATACAGATAAAATATAAAACCCTGTTTTATACAAATACAACACGACCACAGGCCACTGTATCCCATAAATTGTGAACTAAATACCTATACATAAAACATATATGCATAAATATTACTGAATACCTCTAACCTAAGAGGCCATAGGCATTAACACTGCCATTTTAATTATGTTTAAAACTGTGCTTTACTGTAACATTACATAATAGCAATTATTCGAAGTCTTATCTGATACCACTCAAGTTGTAAGTTATTATCCAACATATAAAGGAATAACCATCTAAATGATGGGTATTCCATCAAGACTCATAACACATATCACTTGTCACATATCACTTGACAAGGCCAACTCAATTTCCTTCCAGTATCCCTATTAGACTACTCCTATCACTGAATACAAGCACGTATCCTAACCCGCAGAGCATATATCACCATAACAACATACAATAATTCATAAATACACACACAAAAAAAATAAGAACTAAGTACTGCTATACATAATCTATGTACTATGATGATACCCTTAATCATCATACAAAAATTTTCCCAAATAATACCCATACAATAAGATCGTTAGCATCATTAAATCCAAAAGCTATACAAAACAGTACAGTACTTTCACATTGCCTAACGACAATGATATGATGTACAGTATATGAAACGGAGCTATACAATAACATTATACAATGACAATGATAATGTAAAAAAACCTTCTCTGATACCACTAATCTTGTGGTAATATTACAATAACTCCACAACAAATTTTAATTACCTATTTTGACAGTACTGATAAGAAACATAATATGTACTATTTGAGAACAATATTAACATGATCCCGTACAGCGTCAGGGAACTATACCTTCCTGTCTCATAAAACAAACATCAATTACCATGCTCCAACACTTCAGAAAGCCCCCTTGTGCGTACTCCTTTCCCTTGAACCTGGTCTTTGTCACGTCATTACGTAAAGTCAAGTCCAAACAAGTTCATCCTGTCATCCTCTCTGTGGGGAATTGTGAGAGATAAGTCTATCTGGGACACCGCCACTAGCAATAAACAAACTCCCAGGGAGATGACAGACTCGTATAATTTTACCGCAGTCATTCCCTTTAAGGTATGTGAGAACTTTACCCGCTCCTGGCCGCACCCAAGGGGTACCTTCAATATTCTCGTTAGCCCACTGCACTCTGGACCAGTATAAATAAATCTGAGATCATTTATTATAATTATGTTATGTTAAATTTAAGTGGACTGTATTGGTTATTAAACAACTGATCAATCAGGAGAAGAGGTAGAGAACACACAGTTAAATTAACATGACCAACACTCACCTAATTAACAGCATCATAGCGGTGTATCGTAGATCGTTGACCTAGCTAAAGTACATCTACTGTGCGTAACAATATCATTGGCCAATAACAAATTCGCAAGCAGAGTACTTAGCTTTAGATGAGGGAGTCGTTCCGTTGTTGACGTCCTCCTGCGATCTGATTCGATCGCGATGGTATTAGCTGTCTCGTCGAGTCAAGGAAGGTTAATTTCCGTGCACTCTTATACGCCCACGAGACCGAGCGTTAGCGAGTTCCCAACACCACCAATGGAGGCTGGGCGTTTGGCGGGCTAGCTCCGGGATTTTCAAGGATAGCTCCTGATCAAAGAGGCTGACCAGGTCACGACTGAACAGGACTCTGTGTGAATTGTCTGGGAAGATTCCAAAGCAGCGAGAGGACATCCCAGTGCATCGTTTCAGCGTAAACAGTGGAAGTTTGTGCAGTTTGTGAGGGTTGGGGCTGAGAGTGTCCCAAGTCAGGCGGGAGCAGACAGTGCCTCCTCCCCCACGCCTACCGGGGGGGAGGGGGCGGGGTGTGTTGGCTGCCCAGTGTTTGGTGAACAGTGACCCTCTCATAACCCATCACCCCTGTTCCTCACCCACCCAACTCCCAGCGTCGGCGATGGCGGGGGGTGTGCGGGGGATCGCGGGAGCTTCCACTGCAGGGACAGCGCCGTGGAATTCGACTACGAGGCAGCTGTCAGGTGTGCCTCAGGCGGTGTGCACTCAGTTCTTCAGGCTTCGGCATCCGTGCACACGGTGGATGTCTTGGAGCCCGGGGGGGCTCCATGTGGGAGCGGCCAGCAGCGCCTCTCGGCGGACGGAGGGCCTGGGATCTGCAATCAAATTGGCATCCACCTGGGATCTGCAATCAAACTAGCGTCCACCAGGACGTTGACACGTCCCCAGGGCTGCTCTCCCTCGGGCTGCTAGCGATGGTGCTCCTGCAAGCAGCAGATCCTGGTGCAACCTGCTGCTGTTTGCAATGGCTGTCTGGCTGTACTGCCGAAGAGCGACAGGCACCTAGCAACATCTGTTGTTGGGGCAATGGATGCATTCACTAGAATATTGCTCATTAGTCTGTCATTTGTTTACCATGTATGGACGTGTTTATGATTCATTACCTTTGTAACTGTCATGATTATGACCAGCTCTACCTGGAGCTCATTATCTTTGCAACTTGTCATGATTGTGACCAGCTCTACCTGGAGCTCATTAACTTTGCAACTTGTCATGATTGTGACCAGCTCTACCTGAAGCTCATTACCTTTGCAACTTGTCATGATTGTGACCAGATCTAGTTCGTTACCGCTGTAACTTGTTCAGCTATCAAAATTTTGGAGTCCAGTCTCTGGACCAATTATGTACCTCTGTAATCTTTCGACTACCGCCCACAGGATGGGTATGGGGTGCATAATAAAGATATCAAACTAAACTAATGAGCGTTAGTTAACATGTGGTTGGTCGGGGTAGCGAATCAGATCCTCTCACTAATCCGACCTTTTGTACTGTTTATACGTATAACTTTACATATTACGTATATCCCGGCTTAATGCCCCACTAGTTTATACACATTCACAGTCTCGATACTTGAATTTCGAGTAGATAACTTGCGATATGTTAGTTCATTTCAACCGCGTCCAATATGGCGGTCGGGGTATGGCGTACCCAAGCTAGCCTCGCCCGGTACAATCAACCCCTGATTATTTACAACTCGGTTTCACTATATTCACCATTTCCCAAAGTTCATCGAATATATTTCAGTCTCTTCTAAGATGAACTCCCCAGCATCAGGGTTACGACTTTATCCTGCCGTATGGTCATTTCACTCAGTTCAAATAGGCCTATGGCCGCGTCACTCGCCGGCAGCACCTTATTTCACAATTATTGTCCGATTACTGGACCTCCTGGACCGATTGTCCCACTTGATATTCCCCGCGTCACTGGATATTCCTCCACATTACGAAAGGAGGTAATTAAATCCGATTTGGTGGGCGGAGTCTCCAAATTCGACAGGCCATTTCACCACCTGATCTCGGGTCGCTAGGCTCGCTGTTCACTCTCTGCCCATTCCCCTCTACCTCCTCCCTGCCCAGCCTCTTCCCGCTTCCTCCCCGCTGGTATGATGGTTCTCTATTACATACCCCCATGTACCAGCGGTACATTAAGGATATCTGTTCATATTGGAAAGTTTATCAATTACAACTTTCGGAAAATACCAATATTTTCCACACTCTCATACCTATTCAACACCTTTCCGCGTCAGCTGTCTTTTCCCCGTTGCTCAATAACAAGCATTCTCGTCGCCAGTCGACCCCCCCCCCTCAACATTCACACTACTATGCACCCTAAAACCTCATTCAACACAACATCGACCCCCCTTCCCTAACTACTCTGTCTTCCAAAGAATCCAGTCCTTTCCAGCTCTACTCTGCATCACCGTAATAACTTTGCTACTGTTAATGTCCTATATCCCTCAGAGAAACTTGATACCCATTTATCTCCATACAATAGCCTATTCCTACACATTGAGCGATACACATAGGCTTCTAATTGCATTCCTATAACAATCATTTTTATTGTTTACTTCTCTCCTAATATTATTCCTAATGCTAGACACAGATATACCAAAGTTATATTCTACATTACACGTCTCCAAGCCGATACCAAAAAAAATATTTCAAGTTGTCCAACAGCCTAGTTAACGTACCTCTAATGCTATGGGCTCATAATAATAATAATAATAATAATAATAATAATAATAATAATAATAATAATAATAATAATAATAATACTTTATTGAGACATGGTACAGTGATACATGGTAGACATAGTTATACATAGTTATTACATAGTTATTAATGAGATGTACATGCCAAAAGCCCCTAATATGCTGTGCATTGCGGGCATCTGTCCATCAGGATGGAATCGCCAAGCCTCACCTGCCTCGTATTTTTCTGTAATGTTGAGGTACATTTCCTGGACCCATAATGTGCCTCTGTAATCCTTTGGCTAACACCCACAGGATCGGAATGGGATGCATAATAAAGATATTAAACTAACTTATCACTAAAAAAAATATCAGCCATAATTTGGATGCAATCTCCTCTATAAAAAAAATTGTTCATCGTCAAAACTTTTCCTCCCCGGCGGGGAATCGAACCCCGGTCTCCCGCGTGACAGGCGGGGATACTCACCACTATACTACCGAGGACTGCTGCAATGATCGTCTGTGACCACTTCCCTGTTCTCTTCTTACCTCAGAGTAAGTTTGTCTGGAGAACACAGACGCATTACTCAGGGAGGTGCTCCTCCTGGCTCTGCCGAGATTTAGGTCTGAGATACACCTGATATAAGGTGGGAACACAACGTTTAGAAAACGTTTCCTTATCATTCTTATCTTCCTGTCCAGTTTTGGGTTAGTTGTACTGTCTGAGCGGCTAGTTTATTTTTTTATCTTTATTTCTACAAGTTCATGTACAACGTATATAGATCATAGATGAGTGAGTTTTATTGTAAATAAGGTGACATCAATGACATACTATATAAAAAGAACATTTCGGGCAAAATAGGTTAATTTTGTCCCCAGGATGCGACCCACACCAGTCGACTAACACCCAGGTACCTATTTACTGCTACGTGAATATGGACAGCAGGTATCTTAAGGAAACACGCTCCCAATGTTTCCACCCGTACCGTGCTTACTATATATTCTGGACAATCATTTCCAATATAAACTCTCCTCTGAAAATCTTACTTGATAGCTGCAAGACAAGACAAAATCCTCTTTGATATCCCCCGTGTCAGACTTAACTTGTGTAAAAACTCAGCCGGCATAAAAGGCCTTAAAATCTGGAACTCCATGCCTGCGCTGTAATAATAATAATATCTTTATTTACTACAAGTACATGTACATGGTATACAGGCCTAGCTGACATCAGTGACATACTACTATATAGAAAGTCCCTTGTTATGCTGAGCATTTCGGGCAGATTAGGTCAGTGTCCTAGAATGCGACTCACACCAGTCGACTAACACCCAGGTACCCATTTTACTGATGGGGAACATAGACAACAGGTGTAAAGAAACACGCCCAATGTTTCTGCCCTGGCTGGGAATCGAACCCAGGCCCTCGACCCTTGTAGGTTTATCGCTTCTTTTTATTATAATAATGGCACTCCCTACCTGAAGTCTCTGAAGGTTCCCTATCTGCCAGTCGTTTCAAGGCTATTGTTAAAAATCACCCCATCTTCTTAATGTAATCCAGACATCAATGCGCTACTCAAACATACCAATGTTCATCCTCTTGTGTCTCTGTTCTTCTTCCAACCTTCCTTCAACTCCCATATGTAATTGCTAACATATATTGTTCCATTATACTTGTAATTTAAATAAATTGCTCTGATTTCACTATACTCAGTCACTGCATAAAACTGAAGACCAGTGAATCTGTTTAAACAATATGTCAAGTTTTGTAATTGAGAACTTTGTTATTGGCTGCCTTTCTTGTTGATAAAGACATTACTGTCAATATGAAAATGGTATACAATACTGACAGGTGGATAAGACACATGCATCAGTTAGGTATCTTTATTCCAAAACTTTCTGCGTACACATAGGTTTCATCAGTCGAGTACAGAAGAGTTAGCAGAAACAAACAAGAGATGTGAAAACGGTGCAATTAGCCCATCACCATTGAAGACGTAGTTTTGAGGTGGTCAGTCCCTCAGCCTGGAGAAGAGTTCTTCTCCATGGAGCAAAACTCCATAGAGTTGATTTGCTTAGTCCTCAGTCTTAGTAAAAGTGCAGCATATTATGTTAGATTAGGTAAGGTTTGTCAGGAAACAGAACAAGTGTTTCTTGACAATGAATCTTGTATTATGGTTATGATTATGACCATTTATTGGTGCGCAGAGATGTGGCTTATATACTGCCGACAGATGAAGTGGAGCAATGGTAGGCGGGAATTCTTCAAAGGTAGGCTAACCTATAGTCCCGACCTATTTCTATTAGTGGGTTTTCCACTGGTGACTCCGCCTACCACTGCTCCTCCTCATCTGTCGGAAGTACATAAGCTCCATCTCCTCAAATATGCTGCATAGAAAAAAAAATTATTATAGTCATAACCATAATTTTTAAAGGGGTGGACCGGTAAGCCAGCAGAAGGCCTCGGTCAGATGACCAAGAGCTCCAGTTGCAGGTCATCATATGACTAAGACCCTCTTCAGAAAGCACTTGCCCTGTTTCCTGAAGAACCTACCTGACCTAATATGCTGCATACATATAAAATCAGCAGACAACACACCTCAAGAGGTTCTTCTGAGCCTCCCCAGCTCTTGGGCTACAGCCCAAAGCTGGGGTGTGGCTGTATCCTTACAGAACGACACAATCTGCTACACCATCGCATCTACCACGCCCTTCAATTATTATTATTATTATTATAATCAAATAGAAGCGCTAAACCACAGGGGTTATACAGCGCTGCAGGTTATTGTAGGATGCAGGGAGAGTGGGTTGTAAGAGGGAGATGGATGATTAGTAGGGTATGGAGTGCAGCATGACGGTGGATAGTGCAGG